>JBAMCM010000225.1:0-208358 GCA_037075145.1 Scaptodrosophila latifasciaeformis | reverse complement strand
CAGAAATACTGATTTACGCTCCCTACAGGTACAGGGTATCTCAAACTCGGCTGCGCCCGAGTTTAACGTTCCGAATTTTTTTAATTTAATAAGCCCAAGGGTACAATTGCATAGCCGTTAAGGATTATGAAACGCTATGAGTGATTTGTAAATAGGATAATCTGTTAATTAATTTGTTCCGTGATCTGCAGGAAATTATAAAAATATATTACATGTCAATCAATCATGTTTGAATGACTAGTAGAGTAATTTGTAAGGTCTTGGGGTTGGAGTGAATGAATATAATTTAATAAATAAAATAAATTAAAATAATGCAAAAACAAGTTAATCTTAAATATGTGTCTTATAATAAAAGCAAATTCAATCTTTATTTTTACATGAGGATCTCAGAAACTCAGTTCCTCCTAAGAAAATACTAATGCACTGGCCTTAAATTTAATTTGCAAGTACTTTTTGGATTTAGTTGAATAACAAAGCTAAATTGAGTTATAATGAAATGAGCATTATTTTCTCTAAAATTTCTCTGTAATAACAATTGAAAAATGCTTTAAATAGTTTTTACCTAAGCAGGGGTATGTTGGTATTCTTTCGACATGGAGCAAATGCTGGAATTTAAAAATAAGCGCGTTGTAAACTACAAATCCCTGTTTTACACTCAAAAGGCTGTTTACGAATACCCGTGCAACACAGTTGGACGGAATCCTCCTGGAGGAGCCGTCTGAAGCAAAATAGCTTGCCTCTTTGGACAATCGCCTTACCTTTGGCCAGCATCTTGTAAAATACCTAACTATGGTGTCTTTTTCATATGCTTACAGCTTTATCCCGACATGGCCCTATTATAAAGAGATACTTGTGATGCAGAATCGAGTACTACGGTTAATAGCTAGCGGTCCCTGGTAGATTCGCGGTTCTACCTGCTATAAGGTCCTCAATATTCATAGAATTGAAGAACAAATAGAAAGGCACAAAAGTCGATACAACAACAGATTACTGATATGTCGACCTCCCAGGTGAATCTTTTTTTATTAATATGAAAATTCATATAATATGAATTTTTTACAGTAAAAGAAACTTTCTAAGCTTGGCCCAGTTTAAATATTATATATATCCAATGATGTCTGTGATGTTTAAACTTTATGTTAATCTCTTAGTTTTATAACGAAAGTATTTAATGATGGGGATGGGATGGATTATTAGACAATACACATCATGACGCTGCACATGCAAATTGCATTACATGGCACCGAAAGCCACAAATAATATACTGACAAAAAGAGAAAAACAGGAATTAAGAAAAAGTTTACACAATAAAGTGAAATATTTTTAAATGGCCAGAAGGATGCATCCTCTCTGTTTGTGTGCTGGTGTTGTGTGAAATTTTTGCATTTCATGCAAAATTTCAGTTAATTGCGTATAATTTATTTGCTGCACGGCACATAATTTATTACTGCAGCTTATTAGCTTTTTCCACTTACCCACAAATACATAGAAGCGATAGAGTGTGTAAGCAGGATAGACATGAATGTGTTCTCTTTGTATCTATGTCTGTTGTCATTTAAATGAAATAAAATAAATGATAATAAATATTATTGCCAGTTGAACAGCTACAACAACACAGGCAGAAAAGAGTCCAGCCTAGTCACGCGGGCAACCAATGGAACCGGGCCTGCAAATCGGAAGCAAAAGTGCCGACGTTTGCATATCCAAAGAAACCACAGACGCAATTCTCCTTCCCTCCAAAACTAACTTATCCTACTTGCCCACTGCATATCTCATTTGTGTGGGTGCTTTGGAATATTGGCTGGATTTATGGACGCACCACACACCCACTTCTCGCAAATGCTACTCCTTCCACCACTTGAAGCAGTTCTTCCTTACATTCCATATACCATATTGAAATGAACGGCTTGACTTTTCACATAGTATGGCTTACACTTGAGTTAGTCCTGTGGCAATTTGATTAAAACTGACTAGAAAGGTCTAAAAAGGAACAATGAAACTACACATATACAGATGCATGCTACCCAGAGAACAACTAGCAGATTGATAACCTAATCTAAAGTTCAAAAATATTAACATTTAATATTTAATTAAAAAATAGCTTACAGGCCTTAAGTGTAAATTTTGATATTTTATTATTGCGCAAAATTCGAAAAATTCATTTTGAAAACCTGATTTGCTTTATTGAAAATTAGAAGTATATAGAGAATTCTTGGAAGGATTGAGGTATTGTACACATACAAAGATGAATCAGTGAGTATTATTTTGTTATTGAAAATAAAAAGCGCTTCTTACTCTGACAGTAGTGTTGAAGCTAAGTAAACGTTTTCTGGGATACCACATTGCTCCCTTTGGTTGTAGTGTTTGTGACCATCATAGTAGAAATAGGCAGCCAATAGTGGCATCTGGCAGTCAGATGGCCCATTTGCTTGGACATTTTATACTCTCAACGATTGGATATTTAAGGTATATCATTTGTGTAAGCACAAATGAAAATGTGAGAGATCCTAAAAGCTACAGAAATCTTGGTATGTTCTTTAGTCTTTCCTTCTGTATATAAAACTCAATCAAAATATTTGTAGCACACATACAGATTGATTTTATGGATAAAAATGCAAAATTTCTTTATATTTTTAATATACCATGCTATGATGATGTATGATGTTATGATGTCAAAGATCGCCCAAGTAATGAAGCTTATACGCAATGATGTTCTTAACATACCAACCTTCCGCCAATACTGGTTCAGTGCATTTTCAAGTCGGCCGAGTTCGAGCTGGAGGTACCTCATATATTTCTATTTGTTTGTCTGGGTGTTGTGTGTGCATTTGTTTGGCTTGCGTGTCTATTGTTGTTTTTGCTGTTATTGTGATAATGAGTCTCTGATGCTAGCGGCAATGCCATACTGAACCGACTATCACAACCATTCCCATTTCCACTTCTGTTGTTGTTGTTGTGTTTGTGTTGCCCAGTTGTTGAGCTGTGGTTTATGCCGTCGTCTATACATCTGCCCAGATATGGTTCCACCATATGTATGGGGCATAAATATGCTACATATATAAGGAACAGAACATATACGACCTAGCGTGATTGTGGGTCGGTAGAGGGAGAAGGTAGCCAACACTAAAGTATGGTCGAGGCGTTCGGATCTTTGGTGGAACTGCTGCGGCTGCTTCCTATGATGCGTTCCTGTTTTCTGAAGTACGGTTTGTATGTTAGTTTTATTGCCATACAGAGTCACACTGAGAGAGGATGAATTGGGCAAAAATGTGGAACAGCAGAACAGCTAACTTTCAATATTAGCAATGAGCCAATGACAACAAGAGGCAAAGGGTGAGGGCGTGTGGTCACGACCCAACGCATTGCAAACTGGATGCACAAATACACAAACTCCAGCATTTTTGCAATTAAAGCGAAGCGAGTGGAAGTGAATGTTATGTGGTCACTCCATGGACAAATGCCATGAGCCTCTGACTACCAAACATCAGCCAACCACGTTTCAAAGAGCATATGGTGGAAATTGAAAAATAACAACAACAGCAACACCATACAACACAACAGAGAAAAAAAAACAAACCAAAAAAATTTTTGGGGAAATACATAATGAGCATTGTCTGAGGTTAATTGTAAAGTGGAGGAAGCGGGGTCTGGATCTGTGATTGGTTGGCATATCAAGTTTCTTGTGGTTTCGTGCTTGCGTTTTAATGGATTGCGATTTGGCATTCCCTATTCGTATCATTCGTAATGGGTAAAGTAATGGTGATGGCGATTTTTTTTTGGGTCCATAGAGAGAAAGATGAGAGCTGTGGTTATCAGTTATGTGCCAATACGTTTCACAGCCTCAAACCATTTTAAATGGCTCATAACTTTTTGACAACTATTTGCAATTTATGGTAGTTGGTGCACTTTGTTCGCTAGTCGGATAATTTTAAGTGGTAAAAGGGATTTAAAAGCACATTACAATAAGCAGAAATGCATCAAATTGGAAATTCACAAGCATTAATTCCAGAAAAATGTAGCCCTTAGATCCGCTCGTGGAGAGAGCACTCAGATGACTATTTCAGTAAATTTAATTTAATTAGAGTACTGTAGTCATGTATAAAAATAAATATTAGATATAAACATTTAAATTTGGATTTTGAATATTTTTAAAAGAAAAATGACGGAGAATTTATAGTTCCCTAAAAGGCGTTTCATAATTGTTTTTTTTTTTTTTTTTTTTAGCTTCTAAGCGTTTTGACTGCCCTTGACAATTTAAAATCGTAAAATTCTATTTGATGTAATTTACCTATATTCAAATTGCTTCGGAACAAATTGTTGGAACATTTTTGGCCATCCATCCATTCATACAATTTTTGGGCTTCTTATATGGTTTTTGAAGCACCACTAGCGATTTGGTGTTAATCTATAGACATTTACATTTACCATGACTATTGCAATGAAAGTGGAGCCAAGCATTACCACCTCTAACTGCTGGACACGAAGCAGCCCCACAAATTTCTATGGTCCATGTCAAGCGACCTCGCTGGCAACATCTCCCACTCTGCTCCTTACCATCCCATTGGGAGTGATGTGCAGCTACTCTAAACAATATAAATGGAAGCGACCAGAGCTATTGCCCGCAGCTTTGCGCATTCATTTGCCGCACAAGTCCAGTCCAGTGACCAAACTAGGGCCAACAACAATACAAACAGCCCCTCCACGACCATAACCACAGGCACCAACACCACTAACAACAAAAACAACAACGGACAGGCAAGACAGAACGCAGAGGAACATGCGCGCCAGTGTGAGACCAGAGAATCCAACGGATGATACACACATACACGTATATGGTCGCGGACACCCGGACCAGCTCGCACAATTGAAAGTTTCGCTGGTTGCCAAAGCTACGTATACGTAATTTATTATGGGGTAATGCTTACTCCGCTATTCAGCTGTCGCTGGCAGTGCCACAGCTTCCTCCACAACTGTTCGCTTACATTTTCCGTCAGTTCACACTCAGTTTTAGTTGCTGTGTGCGTGTATGTGAGTGTGTCAGTGTGTGGGTAGATAAAATGCAAAATAGACGTCACCAAAAAATGCCAACTACATCGCCACTAAAGGCTGCGTCAGGCAGTCGGTTCTATTGGTGTTTAGATAGCCACCAGATCTAGCTCTCTGACCTCGTCCCTAGATCTATCAAAAACCTCTCACATCTATCAACCGAATAACAAATCGAATAGCATCACTGTCATTTGCTTTTATGTGCTACTGCTATTCTACTTGGGGCAACAAAATGTGTCACTGACTCCAGAGCCGCACACACATACTCACATATTGGTTTTGTGTGTGCTTCTAATTCAATTACAACTGTTAAATGCAAAAAGCGACATCAAAAATATTGTGTGACCTGCCTAGAAATGAAATGACAGAGTCAGCCAGGCAACTAATTTGCCTATTCCAAAAACATGTCCACCCATCCAGCCCAGCCAACCCAACGACGCCGTGCTCCAGTGTTGCCCAATCATTTTCATTTCCTCACACATTGAAAACTAACTAACAACAAGCAATTTGGCCTGGCATCGTTGTTGGCAGCAGCAATTTAAACAACTTTTCATTATGCAAATCAATTTTACACTTTTTTATTACTCTGTCTGTGCCACAAGCAAGAGAAAGAAGAAAAAAGCCAATGAAAAAAAAAAAAGAGTGAGTGGAGAACGTCAGCTGTTGGAATTCCATGCATTAATTTTCGACTGGCAGTTAAGTGAGTGTATTTTCAGCCTCTACTCCTCTGTTTCATTCAGTCCGAGAGTTTTTGGCGCGCCAACTTGAAAAGTTTGTTTAGGTGTCAAGCCGCGATGGCTGACGGGCCACGTCAACAGCCGAAGCTTGCCCTCGATAAATTTGGCTTTGGTTGGAGCCTGGAGTCTGAGCTTGGGGCTGGGGGTGCTTGGGGTTGGGCTCATTGAAATTATCGCAACGTTCAAATCATTTCGAGTGCAAATCTTCAATTAGGCAAAACAGAGAAAATTGTAGAAATTCTCCGCTGCCACTGTTTGGCAGCTTCTGTATTTTTTTTCGTTTTCTATCAACTTTGGATTTTCCGCTACTTCGCCTCTTCCCTCTCTACTCTATCTCACCATTTTGTTTAGTTTGCTTTAGCTTTTTATATTCACCGAGCTAATTATGCGCCAGAATGCGTCGGTCTATCGTTTGCAGAGGTCAAGGGTGAATGGATGGATGCCTGAGTTTGCTGTTGGATGAGTAGGCGGGCTTGCGCTTTGGCTTAGGGAGCTGGTCAATTCTGCTTTGTACTCTATTGCCCTGGGAACAGAACAAAGGATATAAAATAATTTCCATTATTTAGTTTAATTTTAGGTTTTGTGGAAAAAATTACTCTTATTAGAAAACTGATCAAAATTTACTTTTTAAAGCAGCCCTTTAATGACACAAGGTCAAACTAAAAATTATATTACACTTTCATTTTGATTATGCATTTAATAATTCTAAGTCAGATTCCTTACCAATACTTTGATCAACTTGATGTGTTTAAGATAAAAAGCAAGCTATTCGCCGTTGAATCCAAGCCCTCCGGGCTTTGAGAAAGGTTTCCACATCGCAATTAAAATAAATCTTTTATATACTTTTAATTAATATCCTTTTGCCTTGGTAACTTCTTAATCTGTTTCTTTTTTTCACAAAATGTAAATGCTTAAAATTTTTATGGTTTCTGATTCCGGCTTCTTTCTTAAAGTCGTGGCAATTAAAGCTATCTAGCAGTTTGCTGTCAACACAAGCTGATTGTGATCCTTATGTCTGTGCGTAATCAAGACCTTCTGTCTATCGCAAAGTGCCTAATGAGAATCCTGTGCCCTTCAAATTCACTGTTACGAGTTCAAACAAAGAGGCAATGACAGGATCTAAAGACAAGATGGGAGAGGTTTCACATACTGCCAAAAATTGGCTTTAGTAACAAGATAAGTCACCTCTGTTCCTCCGAAGCCCATAAAATGAAAACAAAACAAGTGGAGATGGAAAACTTGAGCATGTTCTATTTATAAATACTCTAGACTTTTATTTTTAAATAATAATAAAAATATTTGAATCACTTTTAATGAAGATCTAATTGACTTCTGTCGATATTACGATAGTAAATGAGACTTATGACGTTTTGAATTTCGGCAGAAATTTAGTAATCTTTTTGATAAAGTGAACCTCGTCTCGACCTGCATAAACCCTCTTGTATTTTTAGATGTAGAGCATCTAAACAGAGAATGTGGAACCCCCAATTAGCGCCTTTTTCTGTCACCTCTAGGTTGGTGGGCCTGGAAATGGAGGATGCTTGTTTGTCTGCTTGTTTTTATGAGATAGAATGTGGTTCAAGTGAGACACTGGCTATTTGAAGGCACTGTAGATCATGGACTTTCTATCTTTTGTTTTTATTTCTTCTTTTTTCTACATACAATTAAATAGACACAAAAACAAAACTTACTTTGTGTATTGTTTTGCCCCTGAGCCCAATCATCATTTCTGTGTACCATTATAATTTTCCTCTTTTTCCTTTGCGCTCCTCCACTAAAAGCTTCACAGAGATTAGAAAATTGCCTACAAATAAATTAAAGGAATTACTTTTGTATTTCTGTTGGCATTTGTGATCCTCTTGTTGTTTTCGTTTTTCGGAAGCGCTTTGGCTTTTAGTGTTCCTTTTGTTTTTCTTGGTTTTTCCTTATTTTTATTTTCTTTTCAATGCCAGTGTTGTTTTATTTAGGCGAAAGGAAGCAAGGCTTTGACTTTGAATTTAATGCTGATAGATGATGTTGATGTTGCGGATGCGACGAACCAATAATCAAGTTTCTGTCACTGTCTACTTCAGTGACCCCCAGACGAAAACGTCTTCTTTTTAGTATTTTTTCAGCCCGGTCCTTAAATCTTTCTCTTCGGTCTTCTGGTTTCATCTAAACTCGTTCTGCTTAGGAAGGAGAGGTCTGGCGCGTGCCACAGCTCAGTAACTGAAAGGCCAGCAGCAAAATATAAAAGCATCCCCGAAAAAGGACATAAGAGAATTTGTGAAAACGCGGGAAATGTAACTGCAAAAAAAAATTTGTAGCAGGTTGTTTTTTATGGTATGTATAAGAAGTTGTTTGTTTAAAATAGTTAGGAGAGATGCAAGTATTATAATTTTTCCATTGCTTCTGCCTGATATTAAAAAAATGTATTTATATTATTAATATTTTTTATGCACTTATACTCAAAAAATAAATAAGTAAAGGGGAAAAGGAATTAAAAATTGAATAAAGTAAGGATTTGGATTTGAGGCATCACAGAACCTTTGATCTCATCGACAGACCAAACCTTAAGCCAGGACGAATATTTTCTGTCTTATACTCTGTGCACGAATAACTTCAATTTATAGGTCAAAATCTTTAAATATATATGATATCAGTGATTTTTGAGTTTATATAAACTATTCGCTGGAACTCTTGCTATATCAGATACTTTCAAAGGTGGGTTGCTTTCATTTGTTTTCTTATTTCAATTTATTTTCAGTTTTTTTTTTCTCTTGTTTTTCATAGCTTATAAAACAATTCCCCTGGCTATTGCACTTCTAATGGCAGTTGGAAGTCTTACCAAAAAATAAACAGTCAGAAACATGCCTCATTTTCCATCCCCCCTCTCCGAATCGTTTGTGACCTTGTTTGCCATATCAACAGTATCTCCATAGAAACCATCTTAAAAAAATATATATAAAAATATATATATACGAAAATACTAGGCCTTCTTAAGGTAAATAAATGGAAATGGCAATGAAACTGGCCGCACTACTCTGACTTTGACTTTCAGAGTCGAATGGTGATGGAAATTGGTATGGGTATAGGTATGGGTACGTGAAAAGAAGGAATCCCAACCTAGCCCGGCCATTTCTCTTACCCATCATCCATCCATTTGCCTTTGCCAATGCCATTTCAGCTGTGTTACCTTGGCTCCTCCCTCCCTTGAGATGCTCATGATACTTGTGATGTTGATGATGATGTTGCTTATGTTGTAAACATTTTAAGCAAATTGTTTAGGTAAATAGATAAGACGTGACCTTTTTTATGGGCACAAATGCATTGTCAGTGTAAGCTAGTCAGCTAGTCAGCTCGATTCAACCACCCAGCATTACAGTAAGATAGTCACAAGGACAGTTCGAAGTACGGGACATTCTAAGGGAGGATTTGAAAAAAATTCAACAGGGGGTAGCGGGCGGTTCCGTTGTTGTTCTATGTCTGGTAATGGAATACAATACTACAATGCATATTACACTCTGTTGCTTTATACTTCTTAAGTCGGTTGGGGAGCAAGAGGCGGCTCTCCATTTATTATTGTCAATTATAAAGCAGTGGAACAATGCAAAAGACGCACTCAAATTTCTGTATATGGCGGTTTTTTGCTATCATATTCTCTTTGACATTCTTTGAGATGCTTTTGGCTTTGACTGTTGCTGGATTGCCTTTTGTGATACTCATTGTTGTTGGGCTTTTTGTTGTCGTCTTTAAGTTGAAAAATATGTAAATAAATAAACATAAAGTAGGCAAAAATTGTCTGGCCAACAACCCGAGACTTGCGTTGCCCTTATACCTTTTACAACCTCAAGCTACTGGACTGAGTGGTAAAGAGAAAAAAGTGGAAAACTGAAAAACATTTCCCAAGTGGCTGACGCTTAAAGTGTTAATGGTTTGGGTCTCTGATGGAGATGCCATGAAATTCTATCAGTCTCATTGTGTGTGTGTGCTCCTGTCTGTGTTTGTATTTGGCCTATATGACCCTGGGGTGACATGCAACAAAGACAAAGGGTAGTTGAACCGACCCCTTGAGTGATATTGGAGATGAATCGGCAAAGGAGTTTTTGGAAGCAATAAATTCTGTGGGAGGGGTAAAAGTTTAAATTGGGAGATGGAGTTCGCTTTTATTATTGGATTGGTCATATGAATGTATATTTTCAGGACCAGCTGAGCTAATGATAGCCAAAAAAAAGTTTTTGGTTCTTTATGGAGGAGCAAAAGTTGCATGAATATTTGTGTGATTTAAAAACAAAAAAATCTTGACTAATTTGGTGAATTTGTGCTTCTATGTCAATCGGTGATGTCATAAAGAAATAAAAGATGGGCCTACTGAATTCTATTTTAAGTTTTGATCTTGCAATATAATTTTCATTCAAAGTTTCTCAAACAATAACCTACGACCTAACAGATTTCGACTTAACTTTTTGATATTCACAATTTCAAAACATATTTTTTGCTTTTCAAATTACTGAAGAAGACAAAAGGCTTAAGTGATACAGTGGACTCAGATTGTTGTTTTTTTTATACCCTGTACCTAAAAAGGTACAAGGGTATATTAAGTTTGTCAAATGTATGTATCATAGAGATGGAGACGTCGGAGACCCCCCAAAGTTACCTAAAGTATGATCAGGGTGACTAGAGAAATCGATCTAGCCATGTCCGTCTGTCTGTCTGTCTGTCTGTCTGTCTGTCTGTCTGTCCGTCTGTATGAACACCTAGTTCTTAGAGATGGTAAGGCCTAGAAAGTTCCGGTTTGTTGCTAATAACCATTTGTTCTGCAGGTTAGATCAAGTTTATTATATTTTTTTAATATCCGATTTAGGTTCGGAATAAAAAATATAAAACCACAACAACCTCAAAAAAAGGAAAAAGTTCATAGGCCATAACTTTTTGTTTGCTATCATATTATTACGAAAGCTTGCAGTTGGAAGTTCTTATATGTTCTCAATAAGAATGTGAAGTTTCGATCTGATCGGACAACTATATCATATAGCTCCCATAGGGCCGATCGAAAGTGCAAAAATAGTTTTAACGTCATAATTTCTTTATCTTTAAAGATATTTTATTCAAATTAAGAAACAATGTGAACATTAAAATACTCAGCAGCTGTGCAAAGTTTTAATAAAATTGGAGATGTACATCATATAGCTTCCATAGGGCTAATCGGTCAAAAACTCCGATTTTTTGTTTTTTGTTTTTTTTTTTGTCAGAAATCGGGTTTTTTATGCACGAATCGCAACCAAAAATACCATATGATAGTTTTTTTTTGTAATAACCAAAAAAGCGAAGTTTTAACCTGATCAGACTACCATAACATATAGTTTCCGTATGGCCTCTTGGAAGTGCAGAAATTGTTTTAACGTCGTAATCTCTTTGGTATTAAAGATATCTCTATTAATTTTGGGAATAAGTCGTGCCTTAGGACACCAATTAATTGTGCAAGATTGAATCGATATCAGATGGTATTTTTATTATTTTGTCAAAAATACTGATTTACGCTCCTTACAGGTACAGGGTATCTTAAACTCGGCTGCGCCCGAGTTTAACGTTCCGAATTTTTTGTTATCTATTTGTTTTTCATTTGGTTCTTATAATTATCTTGCTAAAGAGATGAGGTCGGTAAAGAACTTGAGATTTTCACCTGACTTACTTTTCGTTCGTTTTCGTTCTTTTCGGAGAAACCAACATCGAAGCACACATGTATTTTATGTCTGCTTCTAAAGTCCATCTATTATTCTTCTAACTGAATCACCCATTCAATTCTACTGCTACAGGGACTCTGTTTTTTTTGGCTATCAATATTTTTTCCGATAAGCTTTTGCCTATAGTGATTGCTGACGGCGTTGCTGAGCTGTCTAAAAGCCAAAGGGGCTAAGCCTTCGCCGTCAGTATTGCCATCTAAGCCCAAAAATGTTCAGAATACAGTAAATTGTTTTTTGTATTTATTTTTTTTACACTGTTTTTTTTTTTTCGTTTTTATGCTTCTTTGATGCAGAGAAACCATATCGTCCTTCTCACTCCACCACTTCACAGACTCTAGTTTTGTTTTCCTTCCTTTTGCTTTGCCTTTTCCACAACTTTTCGATTACTTCCATTCAATTTGCCAGTTTTGCGTTGGAGACGCTTTCAACAAGTTGTTGTCGTTGTTTCTGTAGCCTTGACAATAAAAAAAAAAAAAAAAAATCATAATAAAAAATGAAGCCGAACGTTAAACTCGGGCGCGGCCGAGTTTGGGATACCCTGTACCTAGTAGACGGAATTAAAAAAAAAGGTGGCAACCCTAGTCGGGTGGTAACCCTGGTCGCCTTCATTCACATAAATCCTCTGGTCTTAATATTCCTTTGAATCCAAAAACATATTGTTCACAATATTGCAAGCACGCCATCTATCGGACTGCTCATTTGGCGGATTGCAGGTTACGCAAGAGGAATTAAAATCTTGACCCTCAAAAGTTGTTTTTTGTATATCTCGAGTAAATATGGTCCAATTTTAGTCATGTTTGATATCAATCGAAAGATTTTTAGATTCCGAACAACTTTTCAGAAACAACTAATACTTAAATCCCAAAGGTTTAAAAATTAGGCTTTGAAAAAATGAGGTGGTGGAAGGGGGGGCGGGGGGAGAAAAAAAAATAAACTTGACCAGCGTACACACATAAGGAGTCCGAATACCAAGTTTGGTTATCCTAGCTCTTATAGTCTCTAAGATCTAGGCGTTCACGCGGACAGACGGTCAGACGGACAGAGGGACGGACATGGCTATATCAATTTCTCTAGTCACCCTGATCATACTTTAGGTAACTTTGGGGGGTCTCCGACGTCTCCTTCTCTATGTTACATACATTTGCACAAACTCAATATACCCTTGTACCTTTTTAGGTACAGGGTATAAAAAGCAAAAATGTGAAAAATACGCAAAAAATATGAACACAAAACAAACAATTACCGGCAACAAGGCAACACTCCAGCTTCTCCCTTCCTGCTCTCACAAACTTCTTCCTCGTCCAAATCTTTCTCATGGAATCGGCAGCTTTTTTTGAGAGCTTCACTTTGCTTTTTGCTTCAGCAGCTGCCAAAACAGTTAAGTGTTTTAGCTTTTTGTTGTTGTTGTTATTGTTTTTTCTCTTGTTCTTTCTTGTCCTTCATAGTTATTGTTGTTGTTGTTGTTGCTGCTGCTCATGCCTTTGCGTACCCTCAACGCGCACACACCGGCTAATCGAATTCGATAGCTTCACACTGATAAATCCCAGCTGCTTCTCCGTGTTCAAGTTGGTCTAACTTCTTGTCCCTTCCAAATTCCCCTATTACCTTGTCAATTTTTATTGCGTTTTATATTATTATATTAGCCATAGCATATGCTTTAAATATTCTCGGCTCCTTCCGCCCGGTGCGGTTCCAATCTTTCTCTTTGCTCTTTGTTTCGTTTCAGATTTCAGCACCGATTTTGATATTGTGTACTTGTGTTTATTATGAGTTTTCTCTTTTTCTTTCTTTCCATCTCTCTTTTTCGCGCCTCCATAACCCTTTTTATAAACAAGGATATGTCTCTTATTTATACATATAAGACATATATATATATATATATATATATATATATATATATATATATATATATATATATTTTTTTTTTTTTTTTTTTTTTTTTTTGTACTTTTTGTGTTCTGCGTATGTCGCCCGGAAATGCCTCATTTTGACAAAAGTGTTTTGCATTTTGGATTTGCTGCCTGACTTTTTTATACATTTTGCTTTTTGCTGCTTTCAGCCTCGTTTCTGTTCGTTCTGTTTTCGTATTTTGTTTATTTCGGTTTGTATGAGCTTAGTTCTATAAAATTATGGGTATTTTTGTTATATATTTTATTTATTTTTTTAGGTTTCCCTTGCTTACTGTTTATTTTTTGTTATTTGTGAAATATGCAAATGTGCTGGCAGTTATTTGTGTTGGGGATTTGTTTGGAGCATCCCTCATCCCTCTCTTGCTCTCTGATTTTTCTAAAATATCTTTTCACTTGCCTATTGCCGTTTCTATATGCGTGTGTGAGTTTTTAGACTCTTTTCGAAGAAAAAGGAGTCTATTCACTTTGCTCTGATGTTTGTAACGCACAGAACCAAACATCGTAGACCCACAAAAGTTACATCTACAATACTTAGAATCACTAGAGGAGTCGATATAGCCATGTCCGTCTGTCCGTCTGTTTCTATACGATTTACTCCGTCGTCTTAAAAGCTATTTTGCTGAAACTTGGTACTTAGCCTTCTTTTTTACCTAGGTAGTACACTAGTTTGAACCGGTCGGATCGGACCACTATATCATATAGCTGTCATACGAACCTAAATCGGTTTATGCAATAACTTCCACATTTATTATCCGATCCTTTTGAAATTTGGCATGCGTATGTTTTATACAACAATAGATAATTGTACCAAATTTTGCCCGGATCAGATGACTATATCTTATAGCTGTTATACGAACCTAAATCGGTTTAGGCAATAACTCGCACATTTATTGACTGATCTTTTCAAAACTCGTCTAACACGTTTTCTACATAAATATACGCGTTTGTACTCAATTTTATTAAAATCGTACTACTATATCATATAGCTGTCATACAAATCGAAATCGGCCCTATTAACTGACCAACCCCGTTCATGTGATTTACGGCAGAAACAACTTCGAAAAGAGTCTGTAATCTTCGGCACCCCGAAGATAACGTTGGGATTTTTTAGTTTGGTTTTGGTTTTGGCAAAAGGGGATAACAACAGTAGCTGCTGTAAAAAAAAGAGTTTTCTTCTTTTTAAGAGAGAAAGTTAGGAGACAGCCCTGATGTGGGTTTCACGTGCCTCGTTGGCTCATCAGAATAGAAGCAGTTTTTATTTTTGGTAACGCCTTTGGTCATTTTGACCCCCGAAATTTGTTTGATTTATGCAACTAAATAAATTTATATAGAAATGTGTATGTGCCCAAAAATATATATATGTGCTTTCTCATATATATTTAATTTAAAAATATTAAAACAGGATTCTATGAAGCATTATTTATTCAAAGTAACGATTGAATTAAAATAACTGCATTAACTACAGATATTTAGTTTAATATTCTGAATAAAATATTTAAAAATTTCTAAATATATTTTTTAGACATATTTCATGCCCTAATTGTCATACTGATCCCTATTATATATGATTATTAATGCTTATCAATGTAATTTTATATTTTAAATTTATATAATAAACCAATAATTATTTCTAAAAATTAAGGCTTACGTCAAACTCCGACATGGGTGATTTGCGAAAGGTGTACAAGTGTAAAAGGTAAAGCAATTTCTTAAAAACCCAATTCAATTCATGTTGGTAGCCCTGGGTTTTTGTAATCAATTAAGAGCTGCAATTTTGATATTAAAATGAAATTAAAATTCATTAAGACCATTATATATAAAAAGGGGGAATAGGAGTCCATGCGTAAGGATGTAATGGAAACAGGAACAGGATCGAGATGTTCGTACGAAAACCCTTTACGATACAGAATATAACAATTCAAAGGTGATAGTAAAGAATTGCCAACATCATTGCTTTTAATATATAATATAATCAATTTAAAATTAACTGGTTAGCTTGGAACAATCCTTAATATTTTGGGGGAATTGAGTGTAATAGGAAGTTAAATTATTTACGGCGTCATTCACACAAGCTGAAGCGTTCTTGCCAGTTTGTGGGATCTTTTTGGCCAATTTGACGGCATTTTTCACTTGCTTGTACAGAGAGAAAATTTTTCCCAAAGCCTTTACCGAGCATTTGTTGGAAATTTTGGAGTCGTCGGAGTCCGAGTCGGTGGCACAGACATTTGATTGCAAGTTAATAATGTCGTTGCATGTTTGGATAATCTTTACGTTTGCCTTGACGAGTTTTGCAACTTGCTTGGAAGTATCAGTGCCACAATTCACAATATCCGTATTAAACTGAACAGCTGAGTCCTTAATGCCGACCACCCATCCAATCAGACAATTCAGGCCCTTCAAAGTACGCAGAGTAGCCTTAATTGTCCACCACATGCTGGAGAAAATCCAAAATGTTTCAGCATCGATTTCTCCAGCGTCAGCGAAATCACTGGGCATAAATACTGCCTTCACTTCCTGGTTACTGGTAGCATTAGCATTTACCTGAAAATATTTGTATTTTTTTGTTAAATTAAATAAAATAAAAGTGTAATCTTATACTCACGCTAACCAGGCATAGTGCCGCAAGTACAGCAAAAATTGCAATTTTCATGTTTTTTTCAATAGTTTTCAATTGACTATGTGGTGCGAGAACAAGACAAGGCTGCTTTTATAGTATTGGAACAGCCCCTAACGGGCATAAACACTCTTTTTCAACAAATTTTAGTCTTACGAATAGAGAAAATGATCTTTATATATAATTCAAACTTTTTAGCTATGAATACCGCAAGTTAATTAGTCTCTTTGTTTCGTTCTCTTAGTTATAAAAGATTAGAAAAATTTGACTATAAAAGTCAAAAATCTTACTTTTCTGATTATTTAAAAAGCGTTTACAATAAATATATTCAAAAAGAGTGTAGAATTTTTTAAATTCAATCGAACGCAATCTATAAACATTTAATCTGACTCAACTACTTTGCATTGATAAGGCATAAATGACGATAACTATATCATTAATAATATATATGGAACTTTATCATTTTATATTTAAAAATACTTAAGTCTGAAAAAAAATTAATAGACACTTAGAGGTTTAGTTATTATGATCTTAATAATTCAATGCAAATAATTAAAAATGAAGCCGAACGTTAAACTTGGAGGCGGCCGAGATTGGCATACCCTGCACCTATTAAAAGGAATTTAAAAAGAATATATGCCACCATACTCTGGTGCTACCCCTGATCGGCTACATTCACATAAAAACTCTGGTCTTAATATTCTTTTGAAATCAAAATTGACTCTGAAAATTTGTTTTTTTGTATGTCTCATGTAAGTATGGTCCGAATGGCGGGGAGAGAAAATATGTGAAAATCCCAAGTTTGGTTGCTAAGATCTAGGCGTTCACACGAACGGAGAGACAGACGGACGAACACGGCTAGATCAATTTCTCTAGTCAACCGATCATACTTTATGTAACTTAGGCGGTCTTCGACGTATCCCTTTCTATATTACATACATTTTAACAAACTTAATATACCCTTTACCTTAAGGGTATAAAAATAAGCCCAAAAGCCATTGGAAGCTATCATATATTAATAATATTTGGCTGAGAGCGTATTCTAAGTCTTATATCTCTATTGTAGACTTTTAGATTTTATATGTGATAAACAAAATTTTACCAGAAAATTACACTGTTGATGAAAACTTTGTTTATAAGTACATAAATAAATAAAAAAAAAATCCCAACGTTATCTTCGGGGTGCCGAAGTTAACTTTTTCCTGCCGTGAGTCATATGAACAGGGTTGGCTAGTAAATGGGTCCAATTTAGGTTGGTATGACAGCTATATGATATAGTAGTCCCGTCTTTATAAAATATGTGCATTTGTTTACAAAAACGTTTATATTTGTGGGAGTAATTCCTAAAACTGATTTAGGCTCATATCACAGCTATATGAAGTAGTAGTGCGATCCGGCTGGTTCCGACAAATGTGCTGCCTAGGTGAAAAATAAGGCTATATACCAAGTTTCATTAAAATAGCTTTAACACTTAGAGACTAGTTTGTATATAAGCAGACGTGATTGTAATTATTCTAGAGATAACTTTTGGAGATCTTCCATGAGTGGGTCTGTTCTTCGAAAAGAGTAAAAATATAATAATGATAATGCTTATATACCACAAAATGAGTCTTGGAACTTTTTATGAAAAGAATCAGTAGTAAAAAATTTATTACGTTCTTGAATGAGATAAATGGAATAGTATTGGGTTCTATTAAATTTAAGTTTTTTTTTTACTAAAGATTTCAGATTGTTGTTCGAGGATTTCAAATCCAATTTTTAACTTCTTGGTTCTGACAAAAATAAACTTGTTCCGCTTACACTAATACATTATCATTATCGAGAACTTTCAACCGTCTTAAACAGGTTATGAAAACACTTTAATGTGTAATACATCATATCATTTTCAGCTCAGAAATTTATTTCCGATATCGCCAATGATGCTTTGCAGCATTTCAATACTCGCACCACAAACATTCAACACAGTAGTGGACACAGCTCGAGCAAGGACAAGAAAAATCGCAAGAATCGCAAATACGTTTTAAATTGAATTGATGTTTGTAACGCACAGAACCAAACATCGTAGACCCACAAAAGTTACATCTAGAATACTTAAAATCACTAGAGGAGTCGATATAGCCATGTCCGTCTGTTTCTATGCGATTTACTCCGTCGTCTTAAAAGCTTTTTTGCTGAAACTTGGTATATAGCCTTCTTTTTTACGTAGGTAGTACACTAGTTTGAATCGGTCGGATCGGACCACTATATCATATAGTTGTCATACGAACCTAAATCGGTTTAGCCAATAACTTCCACAATTATTATCCGATTCTATTCAAATTTAGCACGCATATGATTCGTAAGGATCAGAGTACTATATCATATAGCTGCCATACGAACCCAAATCGGTTTAAGGAATAACTCGCACATTTATTGATGTGCGAGTTAGGTTCGTATGGCAGATATATGATATATGTATATATGCTTTATACCAAGTTTCATTAAAAAAGCTTTAAAACTGAAAGTCCAGTTTGTATATGTTTGAAATGGCTATATTTTCTAGAGGCTAAGTATTCTAGAGGCAACTTTTGGGAGTCTACGATGATTGGTTCTGTGCGTTACAAACATCAGAACAAAATGAATATACTCTTTTCTTCGAAAAAAGTATAAAAAAGTGGCAATTATACAAAAAATTAACTTTTCAAGCGCGATAAAATCTGTATACATATTTGATAATAGCATTTCCAAATTTTGAATGGACGTATAAATTTTAATTACCATCACTTTTGTGGGTATTTTTATTTTATTCATATTTATATTTAACTTTCGGACAAAGAGTTAGTTTGATTTAGCAGCTGCGAATTGTTATCTACTATACATGAATAAAATTTTTATACCCTATACCTAATAAGGTACAAGGGTATATTAAGTTTGTGCAAATGTATGTAACATAGAGAAGAAGACGTCGGAGACCCCCCAAAGTTACCCACAATATGATCAGGGTGACTAGAGAAATTGATATAGCCATGTCCGTCCCTCTGTCCTTCTGTCCGTCTGTCCGTCCGCGTAACGCCTAGACCTTAGAGACTATAAGAGCTAGGATAACCAAACTTGGGATTCGGACTCCTTATGTGTGTACGCTGGTCAAGTTTATTTTTTTTCTCTCCCCGCCGCCCCTTCCACCACCTCATTTTTTCAAAGCCTAATTTCTAAACCTTTGGGATTTAAGTATTAGTTGCTTCTGAAAAGTTGTTAGGAATCTAAAAATCTTTCGATTGATATCAAACATGACTAAAATTGGACCATATTTACTCGAGATATACAAAAAACAAATTTTGAGGGTCAAGATTTTAATTCCCCTTGCGTAACCTGCAATCCGCCAAATGAGCAGTCCGATAGATGGCGTGCTTGCAATATTGTGAACAATATGTTTTTGGATTCAAAGGAATATTAAGACCAGAGGATTTATGTGAATGAAGGCGACCAGGGTTACCACTCGACTAGGGTTGCCACCTTTTTTTTTAATTCCGTCCACTAGGTACAGGGTATCCCAAACTCGGCCGCGCCCGAGTTTAACGTTCGGCTTCATTACAATTGTTTGTTTTTTTTTTTTTTTTTTTTTTTTTGGGTGCAGAAGTTTTTTCTGTTGTACGTCATATAAATTGGTCAATTGGGATGGGTCAATAAGCTCCGCAGATATTCTTAAAAACGACTTGACAGTTTCATGTCATAGTGGTCCTTATAGCAATGTTTTTGAATCTCTATATAGGAAATTTATGCTAAAGGTTGGTCAATAATTGTAGAAGTTATTTACAAAACTTGTTTAAACGTATGACAGTGCAGCCATTGTATATAAGACGGACGGACATGTCATAATCATCTCAAGTGATTCTGATTAATCGATAGGTACCATAAGGGGGTCTTCGATAAGTGGTATCAGAGACAAATAAATGTATTCTTTTTTATTCGTTAGGAATATTAAAATGGGCCCTCGAACGAAATTTTTGTATTATTCAATTTTTCATATAGTCTGATAATAGTAAGGAACTTCAGATTATGCTTAGTAGACGTATGCAGATGTGAAAAAAGAATCCAGTAGCAAATACATTTATAATGGTACTACATAGGTCAATTGTTAAAGTCACTCTAATCAGAAGGTAATACCATTAATTGGACACTAACTGCAATAGTTTGCTTTGATAGACTCCATTTGCGAAATCTCAAATAATAATTATGAATATTGCTGGAAAGATAAAACAATAGCAAAATAATTTTGAATTTGCAATTGATAAGGTATTTGGAGTTCCTGTTATGAATGTGTAAATGTCGATATTGTTTTATATAGAAAACCTGATAAAAATTTATGTAGTAATACAAGTAAATTCCAAAGGATTTTAAAAACTATATCGAAGAATACTAATTTTGGTATGGAGTATTTTAATAATATCATAAGGCTTTCCAGACCTGATGCCATCAAGTAGTAAATTTAGTAAAATTATTTGCGTTCACTCTTCCTTTAAACATAAAATCTTTTAATCTACCATTAAATCTTTTAAGTTAAATTTGGTAGGAAAAGAATTCAATCTTGCCATATTAGAGTTTTCAAATATATGTAGATATGAAAATTTGAACTACACCAACTCCACTTTATTGAACTAAGGATGACTTACTTACTCCAGGCTAAAAGCACAACTGAAGACTTAAATTTGATTGTATCAAGGGGCAGCAGACAGCGCATAAGAAAAGGACCAGCATAGAGGGAGAAAAAACTTCAGCGAAGCAGTGCGTCATAAATAAAAGAAATGAAATCATTTCCAGCAATTTGTCTACAATTTTGTGTCACACTTTCTGCGCCATTTCTCACATGCCATAAAAATGCTACACACTCTCATACGCCCCAGTAGCACACAGCCCAGCGAACTCACAGTACTCACCGTACTAGCCGAGCTGAGAAGTTTGGTATTTTCGGCTATGGCTACCCAGTTAGCTGCCTTCCCATCTTTCTCTATCTCTCCACCGAACGACAAAGGTGACACACTGATAAATGGCATTGCCTTACTTACCTCATCCGCAGCCCCTATTGCCTCTGTCGCCAACTCTGACAAAAGCCATTTTCGTCCTCGCAATCCCTCTGCCTACTATCCTTCAACACAGCCGACTTGGCTGGTATTTTACGTTTATTTTTCACACACACAAAAAATCGGAAAACTTTTTTTGTGTGCCAATTTTGAGAAAGATTTCCTTTAAGCATAATAAAATGCAGTGCCCGCCTGTCATAAATCTATTCCGCTCAATTGTCGCCAAAGCTCGAACTAACCAACCAACCCACTTCAACCAGCCACGTACTCGGCCCATCGCAGATCCCCTCACTCATCCACCGCAAACAAATTGAAATGCAGTGACATTGAAAAATTAATAATGACGATACGCATTTTTGAAAGCAGCGAGAAACGAAAAAATTGAATTAAAGTGATGGCTTAGTAAACAAAAATACGAGCTTCAAAGTGCTGAAAAATTTGATCGAAAATATTTTGGAAACAATTTTAATGCAAACATTTTCGCCGTAAGTTTCCACGCGTGGCGGAAATTAAATATTTTTTGCCGCATAAAAGAGCATAAAGATTCCCCTCATAATACCAAAATGGGGCCAGTTCTGAGCCGCAATGAATAATAATTTGAAAATATTTTTAAGTTCGGGTTATTCACCTCCAACCAGCACAGCTCAACTTATCACAAATTTCAGTTCTAATGAAATGATTGTTTTGATAAAATTAGGGTTTCCATTATACTAAGATACTTTGCAAGGGAATAACGAGAGAACTTGTTCACTTAAATGAACTGAGTTCACCTACACTGTACCACAAAACTTGACGTACTTTTCTTCCGAGCATGCTAAGCATTATGCAGAAAAACTCCGCAATATCGCCCGTTTTAGTAGTGATGTGTTGGTGCGTTGGTGTGCGAGGGACTATAGTTGGAATATGTACTTGTATGTTTGTATGCCAGTGTGTGGCTTAAAAATTCTAATAACAAAAATATTTGCAGATGAAAGAGCTACTAAAAGGTATTTGCTCGCACACTCCACCTGTCGAGTACAGACAATATGGCCAACGTTGACACTCTGTAGGAACCACACTCCAGTCTTGGGATCTTTCCAGTGTTTCCCCGCCAACCATTTAACTATTCAACGGGTAACATCAGTACATCATCATACGTCTCCACCTCTTCAGTTCCGTGTTGACGGCTGACATATTTTTTTGAGACAAAAGTGTACAACCATTGCTTCTGCCCAGTTGCATTACAACAAAAAACAAAAAATCCCATTATTATGTTTAGGTTGCCGAAGATTACAAACTCTTTTCGAAGTTGGTTTAGGTATTTAGATTTATATATTAGCCATGCTATATAGTAGTCCGATCCTTAGCACATGTGTAAACCTACATATATATAAAACTTATGTACTGAATTTGAAAGGGTGTGTTAGCTACATGATATGGTTGTCCGATCCTTATGAAATGAATTACATGCATGTATCTCTA
Source organism: Scaptodrosophila latifasciaeformis (assembly GCA_037075145.1). Taxonomy (NCBI): domain Eukaryota; kingdom Metazoa; phylum Arthropoda; class Insecta; order Diptera; family Drosophilidae; genus Scaptodrosophila; species Scaptodrosophila latifasciaeformis. Next base: position 185,810 of record JBAMCM010000225.1, on the reverse strand, counting down.
TTTCAGAAACACATGCTCCAAATTTAATGATTGTTCCAGACGTATGGTAGTGTGCGTTACAAACATCTGAGGAAAACGAATGTACTTTTTTTCGATAAGAGTATAAAAATTGCTACAAAACAGTAAAGCCAAAATATAAAAAAAACATGAATATGAAAAAAGAAGATTGCAATTTTTGCTAGATTTTACACTTTTCCTAGACATTTTTCATTTTGTGTACAAAATTTTGACATGTTGGGTCACAAATTGAATAAGCCTAAAATGCAGAAAACCAATTCCTGAAAAAAAAGAAACCTTGGGCTTGAAATACCAAAGATTACAGATTCGACTGGATTAATGTTAAGGCTCTATCTTATAGCTCTAATGGGACTAATCCGTCCAATATGTTAAAACTTATTTCCGCTTTATATTAGTGCTTCTATTAGGGTTAATTTGTATGAAAATGTTTTATGAATATTAGTTGGAAAATATCGAAGGCCGTTAGAAGTTTTGCGCAATATGATTTAGAAATATGAAAAAATTGCAGGAATATAAGAACATTTTTAAGACCTGTATGATTAGTTCGATTAAAAATAAATAATTGGTCCATTTAGAAATTTTTGAAAAACGTTTTTAACTTCCACAAAAGAGTTTGGATAGTACCTTATGGTATTGGACATACTAGTCTGTATACTACCTATTTTTATTGAAATGCTCAGTCCGCTTTTAATTTAATTTTATTATTTGTATTTGAATTTAAAAAAAAACGAGTATTTAATTTAGTTTACTGATTTTTAAACATACTTCGAACAATTTCACTTCAAAATATTTTGTAATTTGTTCACCCTAGTATTAAGAGAGAATATATGACTTAATAGGTAAAGGGAATAAAAGAGCTTCACCTAAGAATTATTATCGGAGAGCTAAGTAGTTTTCATAAGGTATTCATAACTCATAACGCTTCTTTGCAGAGATCGAGGCTATATTCACCATTCCATTTTGGGCACTTTATGAATGATTCTAGCAGTTTATAAACAATTTGAAAATACTCTTGCTTATTTGATCTGTTTTCTTATGAATATGTAGAAAAATAGGCTTCATACTCTCTCAATTTCATGAAATTTCCATTCCACTCAGTGCCATTCTCTTGTCCCTTTTTGCTCACTTTGTCTTGGCATTTGGACACAATTTTTCTTCATTTTCTGAAATCAATCAAATGCCAGCCCCAAATTCCTCCGACCATCACATCGCTTGCATGTATTTGTGGCAGTAGTCGAGTCAAAACTGAGAGAACCCGTCTGCCTCCTCTTACCACTCAAGCATCCCATATTGCCAGCTTTTGGCGCTGGGTCTGGATTTGGTGCTGCTGTCAACGGTTTTGCTGACTGGATGACTAGTTGCCTCGTTGCTGGGGTGCTTGGGATGGCAGGTTGCCTCAGTGACTGCATGTTGGACATTCATCAAGTCATTTCATCTATTGACTGATTGATAATATTTTTGATAAATGATTGGCTGTGGCAATGTAGACCGGCGTTAAGATGACCAACTATCCATCCCATTCCGGTTGCTTCTCAGCTTCAGCATTTCATTGTGGACTGTGTCTCTGCCAGCCCAACCAGTTGGTTATTAATGGCGTGGCAAAAGAGCAGAAGGCTAAGAAAAAAAAAGGATTTATAGGTGTGTTTGTTGCTGACTGGGATTCCTCTGGCCCCTCCTTATCATGCTTCTGCAATTGCATATGCAAAGTGATGAATCTGAGATAGGTCATGTCCATATGGGTGAGATATTGAGGTAATGGTAAAAGCTTACAGCTTAAGCTTGTTACCTGAAATAAGTTGGGTTAAAAGCTTTACAAAACAAAGTGGCCCAGTAAGCTGGCCCAGTCATGAACAAAATGAGTTCCTTATTGCTTTAAAAATCAATCGAGTTTACCTTTGTTCCGTTTAAGCTCCATGTCATCCCATTATCTAGGCAACTGGTGACAACACATAAATCACATTACATGGTATTTGAGCAAAAGAAAAAAATATTCAGGCTCATAGATCACTCAACTCTGGCCTGGCCATCACCATTTTTCATGGTCGTTGGGCATAACGAGTTAAACTAATAAGAATTAATTGAAATATCAGCATTAACACCAGAGCAACTCTCCGATTAGAATCACTTGTCTACAAACAAGCTCACTCCCAAAAGCATACTTTGTTATACTCTCCTCCAGAAGCTGATATAAAGAATGAGTAAGCTCTTCGAAAGAAAATCGACAATTATAGAAGTAATGTAGTTCAGGATAAGATCAGTATATCTATTCACATTTTTCGAAACTCTTAAAGAATAGTATGCTCATGTCTCTAAATATACAGTTTTTCATTATTAAACTTCAAAATTTGTATTGGTGTAAAAACTAGAACAGCTGACAATTATGGCCATAGTAATTTGCATTAGTTAGCGATAAATCTATTTTTTTGCTTGACATAAGATTGCAATGAATGACAGCTAATGTAAAATACATAAGAATACAAAAAAATTGAGTTACATAAACCATATAAAAATGCTTTATTACAGGGTATGTGAAATTCAACTTGTCTCTGGCATACCTAGTGGATATTAAAGTATCTTTGGTGCTTGGGCACAATGAGTGGCAGTGAGGTAGGCACGCGCCAATGTTTACACGGCTCATGGCACAAGCCAACGGAGGCAAAGGGAACGAAAGCATTACGAGGAGACAACGACTAAAATGGGGGTACAGGGAGTAAATACATTGGGCATAAGTCCAGGCCATAAGCGAAATCAAGAATCAAAACAATCAGCCATGCAGTCAACAGACAACATCGCCACCACACACCAAAGAGGGAACTCAAAACGCCCACGTTGAGCGTTGAGGCAGACAGTGCGGCGGCCCTGAATTTTATACAATAAGCCACATGGTGGTAGCAAAGGTAGCATAAAAACCTTTCGTGCAGAACTTGCCGCTGCGAGTTTTTATGCGGTCTTCCTCTGGTACATTCCCTTCAGTCTTTTCTCCTTCATCTACCGTTTTTACCCTCTTCAGTTTCCTGCTTTTGCTGGGGCCTGAGCAAGTCTCAGAGTTAAGCGCCGCGTGACTTATTTGATTGTTAAACAACATAATCTGTGGCAGCCAACTGTGCAACCAGAAGTGTGTGGAGATAGTGGCGCGGTGGAATGGGAATAGTAGAGATCTACAACTGACACCACGCTAAAATGCCAATTGATTTGGTCAAGAGTGGCGAAGAGGTGAATAACAAACACATGAAACATAAGCTTGCAAAGACCTGTACAAACATACATGAGAGGCCGAGCTCGACAGAAGCTCAAAATCAATTCAAGCAATTTGCAATAAGGCAGCAATGCCTGGCTGACTGAAAAGTTGGTTTGATTAGTTGGTTGGACTGTTCGACTAAAATCTATGGGAATGGGTTAGTTGTGGCTGTCATTGTCCTAGTAATTTTCGATAAAATCAAAAAAATGGATTGTAGAAATGAGATTTGTGATACATTAAAAATAATTCTAAAAATCACACAAAATAATTTCTTGTGTAATCATTTGATGTGAAATAAGATCTCCTCGAAGCAATTTTGGGCTTATATCGCAAGCATCGAACTATTATAAGTTCGGTTAATAAATGATTTCTTTTTTCGGAAAACTGAACTCAACTTTTTTCAACGTAAGTATAACTTAAAGCCATAAATCTTAATTTTTTCACCATCGGAGGTATGGAGCACTAGATATAAATTCAACTTTTATTTCAGGCTGGTTCTTTTTCGCAAAACAAAAAAAAAAAAAAAGAAACTAAATAAAAGTAAGTTGCCTCTCACGTGTAATGAAAATGTAGCGTAGCGGAAAATCGCGCTAAAGACACTTTGCAAAAAAACTGTGTCCCTGTGTGTATGTAGAAATTGAAAAGTAACGGGCATTGGCATTGGCAACGGAGTTGGTGGGCACTCTCGTCTGTCTTTGACTTTGATTGTCTCCCTTGTACTACGGTTTTTGCCGAATTTTTTGACATTTTTTATGCTCTTTTCGATGCGAAATATGTGTTTTTATTTTGTGGCAAGTCTTGTACTTTAATGAAGGGAACGATAACGGCCATCGATATTTTCTTGAATATAAATAAAATATTACTGAATTCTTGTATGTTTCATGGTACACACGACTTGGAAAAGAGTGTACCATTTTCAGTATCTAAAGATAATGTTTTGCATCACTCTCTTTTTGGATTTTCAATTTTTTGTATCATCTCTCTGACGTTTTTCCACGCAACTTGGCCTTAACGGGGGCACAAGAAAATTGCCAAAAGGTATGAAAATTCCACTCAAAATTCATGCATGACTACATGCCCGATGCTGCCACTCCGCATTGCATTGTAACAATTGCCGCAGTGTTTTCAGGAACACAACAAATAGAAGTAAGGAAGATTCTTGAAGAGGGGAAAACCAGGATGAGACTTGGTGGCGTGTTCCATTGTCGTTGCCATGTGCTCCTTCTGGCAGTCAATATTGACTGGGCCCTGCAGACAAAGCCACTTTAGGTGTTATTGTGTCAAAGTCTTCTATCCACCCACACAACCTTCTTTATTTCCTCTGTCCCGTGCACCAACCACTCTTTGCTAGAGCAGTTTTTGCTGTTACAGCTGCCACATCCGCATCGGTGGTAGCTTCCAACTGAAAATTGGTGTTCATATTTTACAGCAATTTCCATTTGGCCATATTGCTGGGCGATATACGAATACAGTATATTGGAGCATTTAGAGTACCGATTCACAGTCCAAGAAATTTTTTTAATTTTTCTTTTGCTGCATTTTTTGTATTGAATTCTCCATTTGCTGCGGTTTCAACTCTATGTTATCTATATACCAGAATATAACAAGAAAGCATCTAATTTAAGTTAAGAAAAAGCTAATGAATGAAAGAAGTGCGAATATAAATATTGAGGGCATCGAAGATTATACTCTCTTTTTGAAGTTCTCTTCTGTTCTTCTTGGAATAAATTAATTTAATAACTATAACTATAACTATCCAATGTTGGCATCGACTACAAACTGGACCTTGCTGGAGCTGCTGAAGACACATGCCTTCCAAAAAAAGGTACTTGGCAAGATTAATATCTTTGAAAATGGGAGCCATTCAATATGGAAATACTTTTCGGGCGTTCAGAAGTGTTTAATACATTTCAAGCCTTGGGGCGAATAGAATATTCCCCTTTGTAGAAAGAGTATACGTAAAGCAGCAATAGCAACTAATACAAGTCCAATTAAATAACAAACGAATCCAGGTAAATTTAAATAATCAGCAATTCTGTGTCGCATGCCGTCTACCAAGCTTCCTGCAAATCATAAAATTTGTAGGGAAAACTCTACAAACGCGGTTACCAGACTTTTAAATACTCTGTCGCGATTATTTTGCACATTTTTTTTGCCGCCTTGATACTTTTGAGGAAACCAATTAGGTTCAATTGAAATTCTTTGTCCCTTTATAAGAAATTTATTTCATACATTGAGTACCAAAGTGAATAAAAATAAGAATACTTTACGAGAGTGCTGGCAGATGTATAAGTCCCACAGTCAGCATACTTCATTGATTAGCTTGTCACATACAAAGGTAAAATGCTGCTCTTCAAGTCACCGTTAATTAAAGAAGCGTTTCATTTTATTACAGTTTTTTCTAGATCCATACAGGTCTTCCAAGCATCTTCCCATTTACTTGACTTTACATGCCATATTATAAACACAATGTTGATTTCGCTGCTGAGCTCACAAACAACTTCCTCTAATCAAATTAAAGTATACTCGCCCTGATTTTATGCTTAGCCAATTGCTTGTAATCAAGTGAGGCTCTGATTGGCTTGGCCCTGGCTAAAAATAAAACTAACTTAAACATAGAGATGACCACAAAAGTTCAAGATGCGGAAGTTTGTATAAGTTTTCCTTTTTAACTACATAAGGACGTCGGTAGTCTGATAAACGAGAATGCTAATTCTATTCCAAAAAATTTAAGGAACTGAGAGTTCGGATCTTAAATTCGAAAAGTAACGAATTATCGAACTCTTCGAAATACATTTTATGGAAATAGTTAAATACTATTCATTGATATTCTTATAAATACTAAGCTTCGAATATTCATTATGTAAAATGGCGTTAAAAATGTTTCTAAATAAAATAAAGAATAACTAAATGAAATATTCGGAACAAATAATTCATTCATGAAAAATTTAATTTAATATGATCTTTGTTAGTAAAATTATTATTTTATTAATATCTTTTAGATGCTGTATATTTAATGTTTTATTTTGTATAACTGAAGATAACAGATTGTATCAAAAATCATTATTTCTTTTTACGAAAATTGCGATGTGCGTCCAAATTCATTATGAATTTTATTATATGTTAAGAAGAGTTGAATTATTCGAATCTTAAAGAAAATGAACCGAAATGGCCAACTCTTCCAGACAGCTATTACTGCTGGCTTTAAACTAGTTTTCAATTTGCACCTAGATTCAAGACTGAAAGAATATCAACGTGGTCTGCAAAAAGTCTTGAACAACAGGCTGTCTAGCGGGCTGTTTGGCTGACTGCCTGACCAACCGGATGCGGGTAATAATATTTAGATTTTTAGCCCTTGATGCAAAACTTTATGCTTGTTTAGATAACATTATCGCCATAGTCAAAGAAACCCCGGAGCATTCTATATATGCGAGAGTTGAGCAACTTTCCTTGGCCGCATAAACTTCGTTAATTTATGTGTCTCAAGACCAAGAGTAATGTAACTCCCTTTTTCTCTCTTCCTTGTTGTTTACCTCAATGTTCTGTGCGCTCTATTTTATAAATAGGGAAATTAATTTGCTTGCATTTGAGACCCATAAAGCGTGGTGCGTGCATGTGTTGGAAAGGGGTAAGGATCAGAACTGTTGACCAAGAAGTGCATTAAAAAATTTAATTTTCTATGTACATAGGCTTCAGGTAATACCCATTAAATATGCAACAAGGCGGACAGTGACCAAAGGAGCCAACACTCAGACCACGTCCTGGATAACCCATGGCCTTACCTTCTGTTCCTGCTAAGTGCATAGAAAATATGGCCAGACGAGAAATGATTCGGGATGGTAAAAGCGAAATAGAAAAATATAACAATATTATTCTTTTTAAAATGCAAAATAATAAAAAATGAGTGAAAAAGTAAAAAGTAAATTCCCTTTTGGCTACTTTACCAGCAAAAACAAAGGTCTCTTGAACTCTACTGAAAAGTCATCCTGTTGGCCAAAAAAAAACTTGCCAACTTCTCATATTATCATTGCGTTTCCAGTCTTTTTTCCAATTGTTGACCATTATGCATTTTTATTGTGCAGGAATCCTTTATATACTCACATACACTTGCATTCACGTATCTATAGATTTAATATAGTTGTAATATCTACATATTTTTATACAACTATATATGGCTATTTGTTCCCGGGCAATGGGTAGTAGGCACTCGAGCTGAAAATTACTACTCGAAATCAATTTCATGCAATTGAAGCACTTAATTTTTACCAATTCATTAATTGAATTTGCTGTTACTGGTGTTGAGGTCATTGCTTCTCTTGTCCAAGTAATGCTGGCCGTTGCCCACTGGCTGGGAAAATTATTACAAAAACGTAAAATACAAAAAATAATAATAATATTTATTTATACCTCAAGTATGCCGAAAATGTAATGCACTTTGCCAGAATAGATTTAAAAGAACAAAATAGTACCTCATTTAATTCGAGGGGAAACATTCTCTTATTTCCAAGCAATAACCGTTTTTCACAAATTCAACTAGAATTATACTCATTATTTCAAGATCTTCGAGACTACTAAATGTTGATAGAATATTTCATTATATTTTCTTGCCGTCGTAAGGAGTATGCAATCGCTCGAAAAGGGTAGAGCAAAAATATTAAAGCAAATGTTGGAAGCGAAATAAAAATGGTCAAGATATATAAGAGCTCATTGGATGCAGTTATAGCAACAGGAATGGGTCAGGGAAGTGGTGTGGTGAAAACGGTGGTGACGGCGCCGCCATTTAAAATGTTTTTATGCTTTTTGCTGACGCGTTTTAATGAGCCGCCGCCGTCGACCGGTATGGACTTCCTCATCCCCATCCTCATCCTTATCCTGATCCTGTTCCTGTTTGGTTTTCCACAGTTCGTTCGGTTCAGCGACAACGGCTTGACCAATTTATGAGTGCGTTGCAGTAGCAAATTAATGCAAAGGCATAAATTCAACTGGACTTCTTTCGTAGTCAGACCAAAAGAAACCAAAAGAAATAATTGTAAAGCCTCTTTGTTGCCATTTGCCACACTAAATAAACACAATGCAATGCCAAACAATTCAATTAAGTAATATAAATATAAATAAAAAATAAATAAATATGTATAACCTTAAAACCTTAAAATTATTTATGTATCTCAGTAAAATATATGAAAATTAATTAATGTAAAATTGTTTGTTTGCTGGTTTTCGGATTTGTTTGTTGGTTGAAAAGGAAAACTGGTCACCTGCGTTCAGATTTAAATGGTCAAATTCAGTCCGATGAGCATGTTAGTTTTTTATTAAAGCACACAAATGAATTGATTTGTGTAAGTGAGCGCGGATGAAGAAGAGAAGCCAGTGAGGAGCTGAAGTGTTCAGTATTTGTGTAAATATTATTAGACAAAGTCATCCGTTTGGAAAAAATAAAAAATAATTAACGAAAATTGCTGACATGTTTGCTATTTATTTTTAAATTGTCTTTTATTGTTTTCATTAAATTTAATTAAATAAAATTACACATATAACAGTTTTAATATAATTCAAATAACTTAAAAAATGAATCCAACACAAAAAAGAGAAGCGAACAAGATAACAATGATTAATTTTGAATTGATTGAATAAATAAACGTTTGAAAAAAAATATGGTAGACAAAGGAGACATATTGATTGACAAGTGCATTGAAATACAGATAACGGTAATTTGCATTGAACAATTTATAATGCAACTAATAAATTCAGATCAGCTTAAATAGGTTCAATTAAGTGCATGCAAATGCAAGATTCTATGACTTAAACATAATTTAAAATTACTTACTACGAGTACAAAAAAAAGTATTAAGAAGCTGTAATCTGTAACATTAAAATGTTTCTCCGTATATTTCTGTCCAGATCAATTTCGTACATTGTAGAACAAAATAATTTTTCTTTTTAGATTTTCTATATATTTAATATCGTGTATATGTTTATAATTGCTGTTATAACGCTAAGGATATATATATGAATAGCGTGTTTCTGTACATTAGTCTTATCATAAATGATCATGTAAATTGTTTGTAAATAATTTAGTGGCTTTAATGTGAGCCGAGATATAATTTAAGCTTATAGCTAGCAACATTGCTGTAATACTACTAAGTGTTGTATTCCAAAAAAAATATTAGGAAAATTTAATTACACATTTACACACTTTCCCAAAAGATTGCACAGTCAATCCAATTCATTTAAATCATCTTTTAAAAATAATTCCATTTCGAGGGGTTAAGTGAAACGAAAATAAATTTATTACTTTACACGTATTTAGTCTAATGAACTTAATATTAAATATATATATAATTTGGCAGAGAAATTAAATTTTAATTTTATCAACAACATTCCCTACTTATTTTCTTGTTGTTAGTACCATTTTGCCATTTTGCGCATTTCATTGATTTTAATTTTGCTATCATTTAAATAGCCATTGAATTGCCTTTTGGACATTAATATTCAATATTAAATGAAATATTGATTTAATATATTTAATTAATATTTGCCTAGGTCATTAATTATTGGTATTTTTTTTTTATTCTTTTTTTTTGTTTTTTGCAATATTACTATTTTTAAAGATTGAAAAATAAAAAACTTATATGTTAATTCACCCAAATAACCTCGGATAAAAAATGAATTTAATAAAATTTAATATATCTTCAAACGTTGCCAGGTTGTCTGGCCTACTGTTGGTGTTGTTGTACTTTTGTCAACTTTGTTCACCATCAGCTCATACTCTCCATACGGTAAGCATTGCTGTAAAAAAGGCTGCTCTTGGCTCTGCCCTGTTGTCAGATATTTTAATGAAACGTTGAAGTATAATTTATGAATTTTAATGAGTTGCCAAATGATGCTGAAGCGTTGATTTTCCATAATTATTAACACAACCAATGGTATCCGAGACTGAGTTGATAACAACAACAACAAGGACACAAAAGTCCGGAGTGAACTGGACTGGTCTCGTCTGGAATTGACCTGACACCTAACTGGACTGGGCTGAATGCTGGTCATTGGCCTGGCGGGACTTACCAATAGATTCACATAATGTTGCAGTTGCTGTCTGTATTATTTACCTCGATCTCTCTCTTTTCTTGGCACTTTTACAGGATTTTTTTGTTAAGCCCAATGACATTTTATGTGTTTGGCTTGGTCGCCATTGAGGTGGTTCATTGTGCTTTATGAATTTTTCTCTCAAAGATAGAAATTTAATTTCACCATAACATTTTAATCTCCCATTTGTGCATTGTTTTCACAAAAGTGAATAGAGTAAGTAATTTAATTTTTAAGGATTGTTAAATTCTGAAACTTATGTATTTTCAGAGCAAATCCCAGCATCCGCAATATATAATAAATTCAATTTTTAAATAAATCCGAATTAAAGTTTTCGTTAGTAAATATGTTTATTTTTATTATACTCTTTTCGCAGAAAAAAGAGTATATTCATTTTGCTCTGATATTTGTAGCGCATAGTTCCAAACATCGTAGACCCACAAAAGTTACCTCTAGAATACATAGAATCATTAAAGGAGTTGATATGGCCATGTCCGTCTGTCCGTCTGTTTCTATACAAACTAATCTCTCAGTTTTAAAGCTTTTTTTTTGGATCTTGGTATATAGCCTTCTTTTTTACGTAGGCACATTTGTCGGAACCGGCCGGATCGGACCCCTATACCATATAGTTGTTATACGAACCTAAATCGCCTTAGGAAATAACTCTCACATTTATTATCCGATTCTGTTCAAATGTAGCATGCGTATGTTTTATATAGCAGCAAATATATGTACCAAATTTTGTTCTTGTGATTTACGGCGGAAACAACTGCCAGAAGAGTTTGTAATCTTCGGCACCCCGAAGATAACGTTGGGTTTTTTTTAAGAAATATAAAGACATTTATGGTATTTTGACGAAAGGTTAAAAAGCTGTATGAAAAACATTTTTATTAATCGGTATGCATTTGGGGTATAGCGAAGGATCCATGGACATCTCAAATTTATGGTGACGTTCTCACTTGTTTTATTATTATTGTTTTAATTTGTATTTTTAATTAACAGATTATAGGCATTTTTATCATTAAATGCGGACAGATTTAAATCGCTTGCAGCTGGTGTCTCTTTAAATTGTGTGGGAACTGAATCCGGCTGGTTTCACTAGTCTACAAAGAAAAACTTTTTGAAATTTTGAAGCCAAGATTTCTTGATTTGTATACATCAAAATGGGACTTTTATATTAAGCTAATTACTCTGGGTTCATGTTCATAATATCTGAAGTACCTAAGCTGATTTTTAGATATATCATACGTTGGCATATATAAAAGTTGATAGATCACAAAAACATTTATTGGTTCAGTAAATTAAGCAATAAGTTAGTTAGTTTTACTTTATTTTAATCAAATTAAATACGGCTTAATATACTTGACAAAAACTAGAAATTTTTTAAATAGTGTTTCAAGTCTCTTTTGAATGCACGAGTAAGCAAAATGGAATTCATGAAATTTAATGTACAATATATTCAATTTAAATATACGCATGCAATTTTCACACATGGCTGGCAATAATTTGAGGAAAATCCCAAGCTAATTCGCAGGCTCACATGCATTTTCAATTGATTGAGGGCTAAAGAGGGTTGGATAGGCTTAGGAGAGCTGGGAAGTTAATATAAAATAGGCCGGAAAAGCTTTTTATGAAATTAACTAAAATATGCAATTTTCGGAGAGGCTTACTTAATTAAAATGCAACCAAATCTGCTACAGATCCCACAACCACCACTCCCAACTTCAAATATGTCAATAAAAAAGTTACACACACATAGATGAATAAATGAACAGCAGCAGGAATAGTAAACATGCAGCCAATGAAAGCCAACAGCATCAATGGTGTGACATATTTGATGAGGCACAGATAAGCCGGCTTACGGGTCGTATGATTAATTGTAATATTTTGAAATTACAGCTACGCGATGTATGGCAAACTCGGCTTATATGAAAATCTATTGAATTTTTTTTTTCTTTTTACCTACTATATCGCTGTATCTCTTTCATCTATCTACCACACTTGTTGACTCGTCAGAATTGTGGGTCGTTCCTTGTTTTGGGTGTAGGTTTGGCTTTATTTCTATAATTCTGCATTTGGGTGCTCTCGTTGGACTGAGAATAGAAAGTATAAAGATTTATATAGTTGAAATCCAATGCCAAGCTTGCAAAATCTGCCAACAGTCTATACAGCTTCACGTGGTGAGGCTTTAAGTGCATTTTATTTTGGAGGAATTTAAATGAATGTGAGACGGGGCAGGAAATTGTATCATCTAAAGGATAATACTAATAAGAAATTCTTAAGCAATGTCAACTGCATTAAATAGCTGCACAACACTGGAAGAGGAAGAAGAAGTGCCGTTGATGAAATGGAGACTATTAAACTTCCCCAGCCATAATGAACTCGTAATATACTAACACGCTTATGCACTTAAAGCACTCGGGAAGCAAATACAAACACACATACGCATAAATATCTTTAGTGGAGTTACAGATGCAGACAGATAGAGGCATTGGATATAAGACAGGCAAAATGACACACAAGGAGAGTTGCTCTGATGATGATGAGCAGGCCGTGGTTCAAGAATCTAAGCCAAGTAAGACTTCCTAACCCAGATGTGACTGATCGGTGGTGTGGGGCAAAAAGAAGGCGAAAGGGATAGAGTTTGTCCTTAGACCAACTGCACCACATCAGTGTCAGTGCGTTGCTGCTGTCGTCATCGTTGTCTGCCTAACAGTAAACAGCAATCACTGCTAATGAGTTTTATTGTAAATTAAAATTGCAATCAGTGTCAGGCATACTGCATGCTGCAGGAGTGAGAGAGAAACAACACCAGTAAGAGGGACAAATACCCAGATGAAGAGCACATCAGTGATAGAGACACAAAGAGTGAGGGTATATCAAACAGTTTAGAGCCAACAGCATGATAAATGCAATAAATGACACGTTTATGTCGGTTTTAGTTTGAAGGCACAGCAAAATGCACTCCTATACACAAAAACCACACACATCGATTCTCTTGTGTACCCAGCAGGTTCTATTTGAAAGATACTGTCATTTTCATGGCTATTTTCATTCTGGAAATGGAATCCGATTGTGTTTCTAAATTTAAATTTCAACATTTACTGGTTCTTCTAAATTTTTTTGTATTCCGTTTTTTATTTTTCCTAAAGTCTTGGGATATATTTGTAGCTTAGAGCAACATCACATTTACTAAAAAGGGATGGTAAAAATATTAAGAGAAATGAATTCGTATTCAATAATGTGCTGATCAATATGATTGAATTACAAATATTACTGGAAAATTTTCAAAATTGAAGTTTGCAAGTGTTTTTAATTTGAAATATGGTATATTTCTGGGTATTCATTCCATTCGATATGCATTCCCTCACTCCCTGATTCACTGGGTGACTGACTGAAAATCCTTGCATAATAAATTCTCCAAATTGCAAAACATTAAATAAAGACAATGTGCAATGTGTGCAACGTTGACAAACATTTTTGTTGTTGCTGGTGCTGCTATTTGTTGCAGAAGCAATGACATGGCAGCCACATGTTACCATATTGCCAAACGACGAGTTGGGTCAACAACACAAACAAGCCATACAACACACAGATAGAGAGACACACACACAAACACACTTGTGTCATTAAAAAAACATCCATCATGCAAGCAGGTTACGTGCCCGATTCATTTCCCCGACTTGACTCTGGTGACTCTGGGGCACCTCTACCCCAACTTTCGGCTGGCTTTTCCCTTGACTCCAGTGATCCTTTACAGTTATCGATATGCCAAGTTAATAATTAAAATCGTAAAATGCGTTAAAAGTCTATCAGTTTAATTGCCGCTGTGGCAGCAACAACAGCCAAGCAGCCATCTGGATCGCCAGCCAACGCCAACGCCATAACAGGGGCTCCAGTGTTGCTGGCTGTCAATGACACTACAATGAACTGTAACTGGCTCCCTGCCGTCCACTTGGCGCCTCCCCCCAGGAGCAAGAGGATAGTTGCTGCTGATTCTGATGCTGATGCTGATGCTGCATTGATATGCAATTAACAACGAAGCTCAGGACTGAATTCAAAGGGCAGACAATTGACGCATTGGGATTTATTCTATAGGCGCATGCATTTTTTATGATTAAATGATAGTTTGACTTTTTTATGGAGCACTCAGCAACCTTCCAACCCCAATCCACCGGTCCAACAACCCACCCGACTCACTCTATTTATACAGGAGTGCATCATTCCATCGGCCTGCTATTTGGTTTGAGGGAATTGAGTAAGCAATTGTGCAGTAATTGAACAATTGGCAGCTGTCTATGGGGAAATATACTAAAAAAGCCAGAGAAAATGACTGAAAATTTGCAGGTTTCAGCTTTAAGACTACAACGAAAATTCATATGATTTTTTTTAATGGCTTCCGTTTTTCTTTTTTTTTCAGAAAAGAACAAAATTTTAAATTAAAAATGCAATCGATTCGTTGACTACAATAAATTCTTGATTGCTATTCATATGCATATATATTTACGTATCTGTATTTTTGCATGATGATTGAATCCACAAAATTCTCTCGCTTTCTTTTATTTCCTTAATCAAAAAATTTTTTTATTAGATGAAAACTATCAGCTTTTTTAAAGAATTCAAGGCAGCTCATCCAAAAATTAATTTAATTTTAAAGCTTAATGTAGTTTTAATTTAGGAATTTATTTAAATATTTCATATTTATTGTAAGAAAATTGTAATCTTCAGATTTATATATTAAAATTATGAAGAAGAATCGGCATCATACGGAATATAGTATTTCGATTTACTTTTTATGGCCGTATACCTAAGTGTCCAAATATTGTACCAAACTTGAGCGTGTTAAGTGTAAACAAAATTGGAGACAGAAAAAGCTTATCAACACTTCCAATATGTAATGAAGCTCTGTTGGCTATATAGTATTTAAGGAAATCTTATATTCAACATAACGCACTACTTATTTCACATGGAACAGGTTCATATTTTTCTGTCACAATGGGTATTCCGATCCAGAGCTTAAAGTTTGTCTTTATTGATTAATTTATTTTTGTTTTTTATTTATATATATATATATATATATATATATATATATATATATATATATAGTTTAATATGTAATTTAATTATTTGTAAGCTGAGGGTTGTTTTACAACCAATTTAAAAATAATAATCGAACGTTATCTTCGGAGTGCCGAAGATAACTTTCTCTTTACGAATTTTTTTGCTATCGTAAATTATATGAATGGGAAAAATTAGTTAGCGGGTACTCCCAAGTCCGATTGGTTACCATTCAAAATTCTCTACAAGAATTCTAAATTCCAAATCTGATTGATCGGAACCGACCGGTTCCGATAAGTGTACAGCAGTATGCAGAAAGAAAGGTAGTATACAAAGATACACTACACAATTTTCGTTAGGCTTTTTAACTTTCTGTTGGTTACAAGCATCAAAGGAAAATGAATATACTCGATTTTGTTATAGTAAAAGTCTTAGCTGAATAAAAATAGGTTTAATAAGAAGGCAATGTTGAAATTGTGCGATTTAAGTAAATATCGTAGCAACACAATACCATACAATCGATGAATTACGATATTCATTAAGTTTATTCTATAAAATAAAGAACATTCTGTAAATATGCAATTTGGTACATCTAATGATATATAATAAGTAGTAAGAATTTCGTCATTAATTGGATATATTAAATATCACGTGCATCTGACAGAAATATTTAATTATTTTTATACAGACTTTACTTAACTTTCAAATTACTTACAGCATGGTCATTATTTAAAAAAATGATATAGCCACGTCCTTTGCATATAATTTAACTTTAAAACAATTGTATATTTATACTCTTTTCGCAGAAAAAAGAGTATATTCATTTTGCTCTGATGTTTGTAACGCACAGAACCAAACATCGTAGACCCACAAAAGTTACATCTAGAATACTTAGAATCACTAGAGGAGTCGATGTAGCCATGTTCGTCTATCCGTCTGTCCGTCTGTTTCTTTGCGATTTACTCCGTCGTCTTAAAAGCTATTTTGCTGAAACTTGGTATATAGCCTTCTTTTTTGCCTAGGTAGTACACTAGTTTGAATCGGTCGGATCGGACCACTATATCATATAGCTGTCATATGAACCTAAATCGGTTTAAACAATACCTTCCGCATTTATTATCCGATCCATTTCAAATTTGTCAGGCGTATATAACTCCCACATTTATTATTTGATCCTATTCAAATTTAACATGCATATTTTTATACCACAACCTTAACCCCCAAAAATTCAACCCAAAATTCCAAAATAACTCTTAATCCTACTTTAAATTTAATTTATAAAAGATTTATTCCATTCTTTAATTAATTTCAAATTCTCATTTAGTTCTGAGTGACATATTTTGCAAGGACAAAAATATCAAATCGCTTTGCCGCAAGTGGAAAACAGCTAAAGAAATCTTTCATTTGAAGCCACGTCAGTATTGCCACCGCACTTCAAACAAAAAGATCCGCCACCGTACGTATTTGTGGAGCTCTCAGCACTCAACTGCAGACATAGGTCGAATCAAAACCGATGCGACCCAACTATACACACGTATCGTAGCAAACCGTAAATGGTAAAGTGGCTTAAACGCCATCATTGAACTCACCTTGAGCAGATTTCACTGCCCCAGCAAAGGCAACACTTCCGCTCAGACTCAAATATTTTGACTTAAGCCGTGGCCCACTTCCATTTCTGTTTGCCTTATTTGGTCCAGCGTTTGAGATCAAAGTTGCTGATGTGGCAATGTGAAAATGTGGCGAGGTTTTTGCTCGGCATTCTTGCCTTAAGTGGCACGTTCGGTGTTGCACATTTGTACAAGTTTATGGCGACAAGCATTGCCATTTTGCCGCCTTTGGATGAGCCTGAGAGGTTGAACCTCAGTCGAAGTTGTTCCGGGTGATGTCTTTTCTTCGATACAAAAGTCATGAGAAAACCTCCAGTAAAAGTATTCTACGGATTTATGGTATGACTATACGAAAAAGTGGTGCGGCTCATGGCAGAGGGCTGTGAAGTTGATTGCCAATCGTGCAGTACAAAAAGTGTTAAGCGAGGATATTTTTTATTTAAGCGTAAAAAACCTGCAAAAAAGCCGAACCTAACAAAAAATAAAATAAAATAAAATAAAATAAAAAAATGTATAAGCTGGAAAATCAGGAGGTAAAAAAAATTTGCATGCGAAGCAGAGAAACCGCACAAACAAACACATTTCCTTTCAATTATACAGGGTGTTCAAAAAATGAATCCAGTCCTAAAAGACAGGAATTTTTAGAAAATCAACACATTCTCATCTTCTATTGAATATATAAAAAGCTAACCAGACACTCTAAAGTACGGTTTTTCAAAAGTTCGACTGGAACCCCCTTTATAGGCCATTGCAGTTGTGTGTTTGTGTGTGACATGGTGGTTTTTGGCTTCTTAACTATAACACTTTGACAGGATTACGCCTGCTTAAAGACCGCATCAAATACACTCGCACAAACACACACACTAAAAGAGAAACCCAGGAATGGTAACCTTTCGGCCGTTGTCGATTGCCAATTGAAAAGACATTTACAGCCATACACACCCGGAATTCGGTTTCCTCGTCTTTCGTGGCTTCATCTTGCCAACTGACTGAAGTATTTTGGACAACTTTGCATGACTTAAAAGTTATGTTTTCGGAAGGCATTTGCGTAGGCAGCAGCCTCTTTTACTTTTGCTGATGGCACGCACGTGAGGTAATTTCTAATATATAACTCTAAATTGAGTTAAAAGAGAAAGGGACTGTCCTGAGCTGGGCTATAAAATCATGGTGGGGTTAGATGTGCAAAAAAGGCAAGCCCAGAAAATCGAAAAGGTAAAAGGCGAAGCGAAAAGGAGAAGAAATAAAGAGCACTGCATCACTACTACCACGACTAGTTTATACTTTACGAATCTCGAAATTGATTTTGGACATTAAGCTAAACTAATGTAATTATTTGAAATTACATTAAATTAAAATTAAAAACATTTTTACATCAGAAATTAAAAATTTTATGCTACTACTGTCAATTAAAATCGGACATCTTTACTAATAGGATCGAATAATTTGTTTTTTATAAAGCGTCAAAATTTTTTAAAGTTGATTATGTTCAAATGTGTGCAGGGTTGGAAAAATGTTTCGGTTTGTGTGCGGTCGGCTTTAAAATTTTACCAGGCATATTCTATTCCACATATGCATGTATTGGCGAAAAAGAGCAAAGAAGAGGTTAACAGCCTACACCCTAGAACTCACACTCACAGACACTATTATAGAAATAGAGATATATGTATAGCTTAAGCTGGGGTTGAATCGAGTTAGTTTATTGGTCACACTTGGGCTCGCACATAATTTATGTGGGAAAATGGAAATGTTACCTTAAGTCATACTCAAAAGCCGAAGGTCCATCAGTCAGTCAGTCCAGTCAGCCAGCCATCCACTCAGTCAGTCAACCATTTAGTCAGTTGCTTGGCTAGCACCTTAGCTTGCCTCGCCTCAAATGAATTGTGTGAAAAATCCAGAAAACAGAATCAAAAACCGCTCGTCTTCTTCGCAATTGTCTCTTCTGCGAAAACTTACAAATGCACTACAAAAAGTGATCGACCAACTTCGCGAGTCCCTCTATTTGATATCTTAAGATTCACTTCCCCCCAGCCCCGACCCTTTATTGCATGTGCTAAAAGTGTTTGGCTACGGCTTCCGTTCCCAAAGCCACCTTCTTTGGGAGTTGGCTTAGCCTGACGTGCATGCCGCTAATTGTTTGGTACTTGAGAAACTTACGACCCGCTGAAACAGAAGGAACTTAAAAAACCTCCCAGAAAAAGTCAAACAAGCATTTATTAAATTCATTAGAGCAGCTTGTACAACTCTTTCGTGTATACTCTGTGGAAGTATGTTCGGAGGCGTAGCCAAACTCACTGAAAGTCAAACAAAAAACTTCCAAATGATGAGCTCTTCTAGAAAGACTTCTCCCGCTTCTGTGCCACGCCCCCTTCCTACCTTGGGCTTTGTCAGACAAATCTAGGCAACCGATTGAAAAGAAAACCCAGCGACTTTGACATCTTAACACCCACTACAGTTATTTTTCCTTTTCTTCCCTCTTTATCAGTTTGACACAAAACAGTTATAATTAATTGTCAAGCCTAAGAAGGGCACGTAGAAAGTATACTCCTATAAATAAAAGTCGAGCCCACGCGTTCAATCAATAAAATGCACCGATGTCTCTAGACCAAAGTACAGTGGGATCCAACTAAATCGAATATGAAGTAACACAAAAATAAACCAACACAAACTCTCATGTGCTCTCAAAAGGGATTAAGATTTTTTATAAACTTTAAATATATTTTAAAATATCTAAGTATAAAATTTATAGACTTCACAAAATTCATCAACGTCACCTGTTATATTTGACGTGTCTGTTGGTGATTCTGGCTCTCAGTTCCGTTGGTGCTGTCTTCTACATCCGCCAGCGCAATCGCTTCTGCCCACACAATCAGCGCCGACTGCGGCGACGGCAGAGCCAGAGACGGAAAGTGGCTTCAGTGTGTGAAATCAGTTTTGTGTTTGTGTTTTTTTTTTTTTTTTGTATTCTTTTTAAAGCCACGGCTAAAAACTGGATTTTGTGCTTGAGATTTTTATGAATGAATGTGAGAGGCAGACAGACACCCATGGCCATTTACTACACAAAAATACATGGACCTGTATAAACTTGTTTGAATGTATCTTGTTTCTGCCTTTCGCAATCTAAAACATGGACAAAAAAGACACACCAAAAACAAAGTTAATACGACTTGCGACGGAGTCGGGAGGAGAAAAACTGGTTACAGGTGTATCTCAATTGACCCGACTCCCTTCTCACCTGTGTCGCCATGGCTTGGCTATGACTCGAATTACGACGACCGCTTGGCCACAGTTCATTAATAAAATTCAGTCAAACCAGGGGGAAACCATCTTCGGATAACTTTAACAGGTGAACAAGTAAAGAGTTGCGACGCTTAACAAATTGAGGGGAGGAAATAATCTCATGTCTTTTCTGTTTTTTTGTTTTTTTGGAAAACGTAACTAATTGAATAATAATCCAAGCATTTCCATTTGAATAGCCGATTAAGACATGTTGCTCATCTTGCTCATTTAGCATAAATGCTTATATTTCTTCTTCTTTTTTGGTGTGTTATTTTTTTGCTTCCCTTAACGGAAACTGCCACACGCGCATTGTAATTGCGATGAGCCCCCGTGCGAGAGAGGGAACCTGAGGATTGATTAGGCTTATAAAAGCCTTCCGATTACTACCAACTTGCTCTGAATGTGTATGGGAAGCATAAGGTACTGGTGTAGCTGTGTGTGTATCGCGGAGAAGTTACCAAGACTTTTCAGCAACAATGCGGCTCAAATCAGAATGTGTTGATATACCATATACCCATGGGGCTTGAGACTGAGCCAAATTAGTTTGCTTAGTAAGTGAAAAGTTAAGCCAATAACCAATTCTGTGAATCCAACCAGGAATAGTTGGTCTGCTAAATAATTCATCGATAATTTCACTCTCTGCTTAATGATTAAAGCCAATGTAGTAACTTTATTAAATTAGACAGATTAATATGAACCAAATAAGTAGAAAAAATGTTTCAAGAGATTTTATATGGGGACACAATCTAGGCAGTATAAATCTAATTTTTGTTTAAGCCAAAAATAATTTGTACCTTTTTTAATTTTATGGATTAATAATTTAGACTGTTTTGTCAACTCATTATACTGTATTTTAATACTTTTCTTATAATCTTTATTTTAATTAAATATTTTTAATAATTTAAATTCCTTTTTTTAATATACAGCCGAATTTTTTTTAACAAAATTCATCTGTCGTTCTACGTATTAGATTTATAATACTTGATTTGTTTTGTTTCCACGTATTAAAGATTTACTATAATTTATTATTTTATACAAATTTCATAATTATAACAAGTCATTCAATTGGACAAAAACTATTTGTAATGTCAAATCATTTACCATTACTTGGGATAAATCTCTTTCTATGAGAATGAATGACTTCAATAAAGAAAATTAAGCTTGAAGTCAATTTTAACTAGACCAATGTCCAATATTTTCCTAGACAGCTCAAATGCTTTAGAAGTCATTTTACAGGTTCTCACGCACACTCCCACTCCCACCGCCCACTCACACTCGCACTCGCACACATACAGGGTCGCAGAGAGAAGAGAATTTCATTGACTGCACATCACCCGCATGTTGACACAATCAACTGTCAGAGTCATGCCATTTAGCATCATTAAATTACTAGGTCAAAATAACACCACAAGCTATAAAAAATGTCACATGGCTTTGTTGAGAAGAAAAGAAAAAATGCACCCAGTGGCACAAACAGACATTTCAAATTTGTACAACAAACACTTTAAATGGGTTTTTGACCAAAAAAAAATATATATATATAGTATATTAAAAAAAATTCGGAACGTTAAACTCGGGCGCAGCCGAGTTTGAGATACCCTGTACCTGTAGGGAGCGTAAATCAGTATTTCTGACAAAATAATAAAAATACCATCTGATTTCGATTAAATTTTGCACAATTGATTGGTGTCCTAAAGCACGACTTATTCCCAAATTTAATAGAGATATCTTTAATACCAAAGAAATTACGACGTTAAAACAATTTCTGCACTTCCAAGAGGCCATACGGAAACTATATGTTATGGTACTCCGATCAGATTAAAACTTCGCTTTTTTGGTTATTACAAAAGAAACTATCATATGGTATTTTTGGTTGCGATTCGTGCATAAAAAACGCGATTTCTGACAAAAAAGAAAAAACAAAAAATCGCAGTTTTTGTCCGATTAGCCCTATGGGAGCTATATGATATAGCCATCTGATTTCAACAAAATTTGGAGTTATTAAAAATTTTTACTAAAAACTGTCTTGTGCTTAATTTGGTTGCGATTGGTTCATAAATAACCCGTTTTCTGACAAAACAGCACAGAAATCGGATTTCTTGACCGATTAGCCCTATGGAAACTATATGATATAGTCATCCGATTTCAATAAAATTTGGAGTTATTAAGAACTTATACTAAAAACTGTCCTATGCTTAATTTGGTTGCGATTGGTTCATAATTAACCCGTTTTCTGACAAAAACAGCACAGAAATCGGATTTTTTGACCGATTAGCCCTATGGAAGCTATATGATGTAGATCTCCAATTTTATTAAAACTTTGTACAGCTGCTGAGTATTTTAATGTTCACATTGTTTCTTAATTTGAATAAAATATCTTTAAAGATAAAGAAATTATGACGTTAAAACGATTTTTGCACTTTCGATCGGCCCTATGGGAGCTATATGATATAGTCGTCCGATCAGATCGAAACTTCACATTCTTATTGAGAACATATAAGAACTTCCAACTGCAAGCTTTCGTAATAATATGATAGCAAACAAAAAGTTATGGCCTATGAACTTTTTCCTTTTTTTGAGGTTGTTGTGGTTTTATACTTTTTATTCCGAACCTAAATCGGATATTAAAAAAATATAATAAACTTGATCTAACCTGCAGAACAAATGATTATTAGCAACAAACCGGAACTTTCTAGGCCTTACCATCTCTGAGAACGAGGTGTTCATACAGACGGACAGACAGACAGACGGACATGGCTAGATCGATTTCTCTAGTCACCCTGATCATACATTAGGTAACTTTGGGGGGTCTCTGACGTCTCCTTCTCTATGTTACATACATTTGACAAACTTAATATACCCTTGTACCTTTTTAGGTACAGGGTATAAAAAGAAAGCAAAATACAAAAATCCCAACGTTATCTTCGGGGTGCCGAAGATTACAGACTCTTTTCGAAGTTGTTTCTGCCGTAAATCACATGAACGGGGTTGGTCAGTTAATAGGGCAAATTTCGATTTGTATGACAGCTATATGATATAGTAGTCCGATTTTAATAAAATTCAGCACAAACGCGTATAATTATGTAAAAAACGTGTTTGCTGAGTTTTGAAGAGATCAGTCAATAAATGTGCGAGTTTTGTGCGAGTTTCTCTTAAAACCGATTTAGGTTCGTATGGCAGCTATATGATATAGTCGTCCGATCCTTACAAAATTTGGTACATATATTAATTGCTATAAAAAACATATGCATATTAAATTTCAACAGGATCGGATAATAAATGTGTGAGTTATTCGCTAAACCGATTTAGGTTCGTATGACAGCTATATGATATAGTGATCCGATCCAGGCGAAATTTGGCACAATTATCTATCGTTATATAAAAAACACGCATGCCAAATTTGAAAAGAATCGGATAATAAATGTGGAAGTTATTGCCTAAACCGATTTAGGTTCGTATGACAGCTATATGATATAGTGGTCCGATCCGACCGATTCAAACTAGTGTACTACCTAGGTAAAAAAGAAGGCTATATACCAAGTTTCAGCAAAATAGCTTTTAAACTGACGGAGTAAATCTGATATGTACAGACGGACAGACGGACAGACGGACAGACGGACAGACGGACATGGCTATATCGACTCCTCTAGTGATTCTAAGTATTCTAGATGTAACTTTTGTGGGTCTACGATGTTTGGTTCTGTGCGTTACAAACATCAGAGCAAAGTGAATAGACTCCTTTTTCTTCGAAAAGAGTCTAAAAATGAAAAGTCAACTTGAGAACGGCTGCTCTCATTAAAATCCCGAGCGCCTTCCACCACTCCCAACCTCTTTATTATGAACCACAATGGCCAAACATTTGACACTTCCCACTCTACTATTCTACTCCATGCTAAGCACACATAAACTGAATAGTCTGAGTCTATATCTACAGTTCATATTTTGTTCTTTTTTCTAAAAGATTGCGTATTTGTTACTTTGGATTTAAAACTGAATCTGATCACAAAATCTATAAGAATATAAAATCGAGCAGTTAACAGTCATATTTTAATGCCTTTTAAAGTACTTTTATTTTTTTTTTTAGCTTTGCTTTTTTTTGACACTCAGAAGACGAGAAAGACTCCCAAAATATCCCAAGATATAATCGAAATGCCTAGAAAAGTGTTTTTAGCCGCGTATGTCTGTCTCACTATTTGAATAAAAGCAAGAACTTCGGAAACCACAAAATCCAGAGATATCAAATATATCAAATATAAGAAAATTATAAAAAAAACCAATTTAATAAACTGGATCTACCCAACACAATCAATCATGTTTTGAAGCTTGAGTAATTACTAATATAAAATTGAAATTATTTATATGCATTCTATAAAGGTATTAATTAGCCGCGCATTGGCCATTAGTGCTTATTTAAACTGTGTCACAATAGTAAGCTTCTCAATTATCTATGTCAACTGAAAATGTTCTCACAGTTGAAATTTGCATTAAGAGTGCGGCCAACAGTACCGAGAATTCCCCAGATCCATTCAAATATCTACAATCTAGCAATCCAGCCAGCCAGTCAGCAAATGTCTTTGGGCAATTAGAACGTTTAAATATTTAAAAACTTAATGCGTGTCTGTGTCTGTGGCAGTTATGTAATTTTCTGGCCACCACTGTCACAGCTCCAGAGCTGCCACTGCCACTGCCTTAAACACTTCTACACCAAACCTAATGACAAATTTAATGCGCCGCTGCCGCTGTCGGCATTCGAGACCTGTCGACGACTCGACTTGGGGTGATGGAGGCGGTGGTGCTAGAAGCATAGCTACTTGTGGTTTGGAGATATGAGATTGGCAGGGTAAGAAGAAGAACAAGGCAGGGGGCCGGCCAGACATGTGTCGTTGTTGACGGCGCCGCGAGAAAATAAACAAACAAGCAAATAAACAAACTTCTTGGAGCCCCTTTGGATATTCAAGCTGCAGTTTGCTTCGCCTTGGTTGGACCCCGGCGACCTTTGAGTGTTTGCGTGAGCTTGTTCGGCTGCTCACCCACTCCATACAAATTTTGTTCCTAACTGACTGCTCCGCTTATTACAAATTAAAGCTGAAAAACTGTTTCACAAAAAATAAATGTCCCCCTACACTGATGTGTGTTGCACTTGAGGGGCTCAAATACATTATTCACTCATTAAAATCATCATTATAAACAGTCCAAGACGAAGAAACATAAAATAGCAATTCTGAATAGAAAAAGCGAAATTATTTTTCAAGTTGTTTTCTTTGTTATTACATCTTTTGCTATTGTAGAATGGAGTTCTAGGAATTATTAAGAAAAATTCAAAGACAACCATCTAATGCAATGTAAAGTGGCAAAAGCAAACAAAAATATAATAATGATAATGCTTCTATACCACAAAATGAGTCTTGGGACTTTTTAAGAAACGAATCAGTTGTAAAAAATTTATTACGTTCTTGCATAAGAAAAATAGAACAATAATATATTAAACGTTAAGTTTGTTTTCAGATCACATCAGTTAAGAAATTTATTTCTGATATCGCCAATGATGCTTTGCAGCATTGCAAGCCTCGCACCGCACAGGTCGAGGATAATAAAAATCCAAAGGATCGCAGGATTTTGGCCATGGAGGAGTTCGTGCCCGCGCAAGCCCCAATATTATGTTTAATATTTTGAGAGCTTTAGTGTACATTTTATATATGTATAAATAAAATAAATAATGAACTATGGAATAGAACAAAATGAACTAGATCACAAGGGTAACTTATGAAGTTTTTCGATTTGACCAAGTAGGCCTTTCCCTAATTGCCTTATTCTATTTGTCTCTAAAGTTTTGAGAAGTATATTCATTTCATTTCATTTAGTTTTTGGAAACAATAAGGTACACAATATTTTATTTTTTATTTTATTATGTTAAAGGGAAACCGTTTCATTTCATGCGATAGTTCACAAGGATATCCATTCCTATTGTTTTCAAGCATTAATTTATATATTTTTTTTACTTTTTATTTCTAATTTAAGCAAATACACAATATTTTATTTTTTATATTATTATGTTAAAAGAAAAACCGTTTCATTTCATGCGATAGTTCACAAGGATATCCATTCCTATTGTTTTCAAGCATTAATTTATATATTTTTTTTACTTTTTATTTCTAATTTAAACAAATACACAATATTTTATTTTTTATTTTATTATGTTAAAAGGAAACCGTTTCATTTCATGCGATAGTTCACAAGGATATCCATTCCTATTGTTTTCAAGCATTAATTTATATATGTTTTTTTACTTTTTATTTCTAATTTAAGCAAATACACAATATTTTATTTTTTATTTTATTATGTTAAAAGAAAACCCGTTTCATTTCATGCGATAGTTCACAAGGATATCCATTCCTATTGTTTTCAAGCATTAATTTATATATATTTTTTTACTTTTTATTTCTAATTTAAACAAATACACAATATTTTATTTTTTATTTTATTATGTTAAAAGAAAAACCGTTTCATTTCATGCGATAGTTCACAAGGATATCCATTCGTATTGTTTTCAAGCATTAATTTATATATTTTTTTACTTTTTATTTCTAATTTAAGCAAATACACAATATTTTATTTTTTATTTTATTATGTTAAAAGAAAACCGTTTCATTTCATGCGATAGTTCACAAGGATATCCATTCCTATTGTTTTCAAGCATTAATTTATATATATTTTTTACTTTTTATTTCTAATTTAAGCAAATACACAATATTTTATTTTTTATTTTATTATGTTAAAAGAAAACCCGTTTCATTTCATGCGATAGTTCACAAGGATATCCATTCCTATTGTTTTCAAGCATTAATTTATATATGTTTTTTTACTTTTTATTTCTAATTTAAGCAAATACACAATATTTTATTTTTTATTTTATTATGTTAAAAGAAAACCCGTTTCATTTTATGCGATAATTCACAAGGATATCCATTCCTATTGTTTTCAAGCATTAATTTATATATATTTATTTTACTTTGTATTTCTAATTTAAGCAAATACACAATATTTTATTTTTTATCTTTATTACCCTGTCCTAAAAGAAAAACCGTTTCATTTCATGCGATAGTGTCACACCATTCTTCTTAGAGCTATAAGAGCTAGGATATCCATTCGTATTGTTTTCAAGCATTAATTTATATATTTTTTTACTCCCCTTTTATTTCTAATTTAAGCAAATACACAATATTTCTAAGCCTTTTTTATTTAATATTAGTTGCTTCTGAAAAGTTGTTAGGAATCTAAAAATCGTTTCGATTTCATGCGATAGTTCACAAGGACTATCCATTCGTATTGTATTCAAGCATTAATTTATATATTTTTTTACTTTTTATTTCTAATTTAATCCGCAAATACAGTCCAATATTTTATTTTTTATATTATTATGTTAAAAGAATATTAAGACCAGAGGTTTCATTTCATGCGATAGGTTCACAAGGATATCCATTCCTATTGTTTTAAAGCATTAATTTATATATATATATTTTACGTTGTATTTCTAATTTAAACAAATTTTTTTTCGAACATCTTTTTGTATTTATTTTGTTTCTAATTTATATTTATATATACAGCATTAAACTCTATTGTTAATTAAAATTGGCATACTTCGTTTTTACAAATAAAACGTCATTTTTAAAACTGTTTTTAATATTAAAAAAAATACAAAATTTTTTTTTATTAATATTTTAATTTTTGTTTTATTTGAATGCGTATATCAACTTTTTTTTTAAAGTTGCTATTGATTGTTTATTGATTGTTCTACATTGAAGAAGCTAGACTTTAATTTTTTCATTTTAATATAATTTAATGTGCTCTAGTTGTGTTTTAGTTCCATTTTTTTTTTTTTTTTTGTGTTTTCAACAGAGTAGTTCTTTATAACGTTAAATAACATATTTAAAATGATTGTTTAAGATTATTTTCGAATGTCGAAGCAGATTCTAGGAAATTTTCCCCTTAACCTAACCAAATCTTAAACTAATTCTGAATATAAGAATAATTATTACAAGCAAATATATATTTTAATCAAATATTTTTCGAAGTCCATAAAGTTACCAGGTCAACACAATGGATAGGTTGCAACAATTTTTAATGGTAGCAATATCTGAGCTCAATAGCATTGCCTGAAGGGTGACGTAAAAAATGAAACGAGAAAAAGCCACATACACAAATGAAGCTATTCGCATGCAGCCTTGTAATTGCTCTGCTTAGTCAAATGACACCGTGGTTAAAAACAAAATTGAGAATCAAAGACCAAAAGGACAGAGAGACTCAGATGAATGGTCACACAGCCAGAATAATGGACGGAGACACTGAGATAGCGGCTGTGAATCGAAACAGAAACGAAAAGAAAACGGCAGTAGGTACAACAGGGTATTCATGTATATATATATATATATATATATATATATATATATATATATATATATATATATATATATATATATATATATATATATATATATATATATAAAATCTCGGATGTACTGGCAAAAAAATAAAAATAAAAAAATTAAATAAACTCAAGATGCAGATACAGAAGGAGAAGAAGAGCATACGAAAATTTGTTCCTCACCACAGTAACGCAAAGTGACGAACTGACGAACCAACGCTTTTGGGATAGATGATGATGAAAGGTAGTTGGATAACTGGGCTGGAGGATAGGGGAGCGCACGGAAAGCATTTGATGGCAAACCGTATCAACGAACGAATGAGTGAGTTAACGAGCAAGTGTGTGTGTCTTGGGAATCGTCACAGGCCTGAGAATAATTAATTCCCACGAATTAATGTGCACGTAAAGCGGCGGCTGCTCGAGCTGCTCCAACAGAAAAAGCAGCAACTTAAGAAAGCTAAAAGATAAGGTGTCTGAGGAGGGACAGAAGTGTTTGTGTGTGTATCAAAAGGAAACGGCAATAGCCGTGGCACAAGTGTGGCTGTATATAGTCTCATATCTGGCAAGCTTAAGTTACTTTTGCCTGCAAGAATAAATTAATATCTGTGCAACAGAAGCAACAGAAGTGACTAAGACAAGTCGGAGGGGACTTTTAGAGTTTGGAAGGAGAATGGGTGGAAATAGGAATGGAGACGTTTTTGGCATCACTTTACCTGCCGCCGCAGTTGCTACAAATTACACGCAGCTTGAGATTCAAATAAACAGTCTACCTCGCGCGGCTCCTTGTACAGCCCTTCCTCTATCTAACTTCACTTGCTACAAAAAACCTAAGCAACAAACTCTACTCTACGCATTCACCTCCTCCTCGGTCTTTTTCAACTCATACTAATCTGTACAGAGCCTTCTGCAGTTCTGGACGCCCCTACGTCAGAATTTAGTCACCTTAATGAATTCTACACATGATGTACTTGGGGATTTGGCGACAAAAGCCTAACCAGGATTTTGCTCTTCACAAAACTCACGCACAGAGTAAGAGGAGAGAATTTCCACAGGAAAGAAAAGTTCTTATGCAGCCCCATTCCAGACAACCCTCGATGGATAAATTTTGTCTGCGTTCCTCCCCCTGATGCTGTTACAGATACTTTATAATTTTATGCGAAACGTCATGTGCTGTGATGTTGGTGTTTTTCTGTTTTTCTCCCTGTTTTTCTTCTTTCTTATGTAACAGTTCCGACTCAATTCAAGTTGAAATTTTCTGGGCTTAGTGTATTTTTCGTACACTCTTTAAGGACACTAACTTGCTGACTTTATACGTGACTTGTCAAGCGCAAACAAATATCTTATAATCATACAATTTAATTGGAATCAATTTTTTATAGTAAAGAAATATTAAACATGCTTCTCATTAAACTATTCAAAATGTTTTAAAACTAATGAACCATTTCTATTGAATAAGTACAATTTAATAGAAGCTTAATTAACTTTGAAAAAAAGTATTCAAGTTTTAAGTTTTTCAAACGGTATGCATATCCTTTCAAGCCACTACCTACAAAAGTCGAAAGAGGCTTTCGGCTCTTTCAGAATGGCCGGATGGCAGGATATGCAGTGCTGCTTTCTTGAGGTATATTAAATAATTATAATTTTAATTAAAATAGATTAAAGCCGTGTTGTGTGCTCGAGCGCATTTTGAGGTGATTAAGTAAAGACGGCAACACGGACGCAAAACAGAACACACAATCCAGAGGCAATCGGAATAAGCTACGGCAGGCAAGCCAAGGTAGTCAAAAAAGCTAAGAAAGAACAGGATCGGATAAATGGAACAGGAACTGTTAGGCAAAAGAGGCAACAAAAGTGACGAATTTCTGTCAGTGAGCAAAAGGCAAAAAAAAAATCCCAACGTTATCTTCGGGGTGCCGAAGATTACAGACTCTTTTCGCAGTTGTTTCTGCCGTAAATCACATGAACGGTGTTGGTCAGTTAATAGGGCCGATTACGATTTGTATGACAGCTATATGATATAGTGGTCCGATTTTAATAAAATTCAGCACACACGCGTATAATTATGTAAAAAACGTGTTTGCCGAGTTTTGAAGAGATCAGTCAATAAATGTGCGAGTTATTGCCTAAACCGATTTAGGTTCGTATGACAGATATATGATATAGTGGTCCGATCCGACCGATTCAAACTAGTGTACTACCTAGGTAAAAAAAAGGCTATATACCAAGTTTCAGCAAAAGAGCTTATAAACTGGCGGAGTAAATCGCATAGAAACAGACGGACAGACGGTCATGGCTATATCGACTCCTCTAGTGATTCTAAGTATTCTAGACGTGTCTTTTGTGGGTCTACGATGTTTGGTTCTGTGCGTTACAAACATCAGAGCAAAATGAATATACTCTTTTTTCTACGAAAAGAGTATAATAAATAAATAAAAAGAAAACACAAAGTTGTTGATTTTGAGATTATGAAGATGATGAAAAGCGCCGATTCGATGTAAAAAAAAAATGCGAAAAAATATTAATCTTTGAGATGGAATAGAAATTAAAAACAAAGTTACTAAGAAAGATTTTGTTCTGAAATGAGAAGGTGTGTTGATCATTTGTTTGATTGGACAATTGGGACTGGACTCATTCTTTTTACTATCCCATTTAAGGAATTCATAAAATAGTTCAAAAGTTTTACAGTGCCTAATATCATTATGTCTAGGGAGAACAACAAGTATTTGGAACCAAGAAAATTATTGACACTTTATACTCATGAATTTACCATAAATTTTAAAGGATTGAATATTAAATTATGATTTGATATTCTTAAATGAATTTTTATACCTTGAGTCTGTAATCTTCTTACTCTTTTTTCTGCGAAAAGAGTATAAAAAGTTTTTTTTACAAATTATACCAGCAATAATTGAGTTTCATATTACGTACTGCCAAAAGTCTAAAAAATATAGGTACATTTTTATACTCTTTTCGCAGTTTTGTAAAGAACCTAAATCGGTGTTAGGAATAACTCGCACATTTATTGACTGATCTCTTCAAAACTCGGCCAACTCGTTTTCTACATAAATATACGCGTTTGTGCTAAATGTTATTAAACTCGGACTACTATATCATATAGCTGTCATACAAATCGTAATCGGCCCTATTAACTGACCAACCCCGTTCATGTGATTTACGGCAGAAACAACTGCGAAAAGAGTCTGTAATCTTCGGCACTCCGAAGATAACGTTCTGATTTTTTTTCATTAAATCTAAGTCAATATCAAAGTGAGGAATTAGTTTGAGTTTTTCGCCACATAGCACGTCCTATTCACAGCTAAATATTTTTAAGACCATTTTGATTTACATTCTGAATAATTTCGTATATTCAAACTGCATTTAATAGTCTTTTGCAATCATTACATATAGTTAAAGAAATAATTTTTGGTAAATGAAAAAATTTGTAAAAAAAGATACATAATTCATAATAGAATGGAATGATTTAGTTTCTATAATTCCATCCAAGATTTAAAATTTGTAATATGATCTTTTTGTTTATCTTTTTGTTTGTTATTACATTTTAAGAAAGAGGAATATAATCATAAAGACAATTCAAAAGGCCTTTCGTAGACGCGTTTTCGAAAATACCACAGCTCCTGAATAACCAAAACAGTTCCAAATTAATCCCCTCCAAGTATCACGTACACTGATCTCAATGTCGCCAAACCTAAATGGGACCGAATTCGTGCCAGACAAAATGCACCACAAGATGTAAACCAAAATGACTTCCGCTCAAGCCGAAAATGTCAAGCCACACACATACACTACGTCGGACCGACGTCCTCAAGTGCTTGTATCTGCTTTTATGGCTATTATAAATTCCTTGAGGATACTGATCCTTGCAACTCGATCATGGTCGCAAGCGAACCGTTTCTTCTAGCTGACAAATTAATGTCAACATACAAACTCAGTCATCATTAAAGTGACCCTGCCAGGCTGAAACTCAATACTTTCCCAAACAAAACAAGAAATGGAGAAAAGAAAATGCAGTGGCTGCGGTACACTTGAAACAGCTAGCGACCTAAAGGTTCGGGTCAAATCTGCCGGCATCTGAGATTACTTACGTGCGTAGATGCTTGAAATTTAAACAAATTGTCCAACCGTTGACATTGGTTTCATAAATAAAGGCAAATTGGCCAACTGTCTCCCCTTCTCTCCTTCTCTCTGTTTGTTTGTCTTTCTACTTGTCGCCTCCCATCTTTATTTATGGTGATGACAAACACCTAGAAGGCTTCGGAAGGCACAAAAACCAAAGGCCCAACTGATTATGAGCAAACTAATTAGACCTACGCGCGACCTTGTTTGACAAAAGCAACAGACTCCTGAAGATTTATGTGCGTTTTATATATTTTCTATTTATATGACGTAGCTGGCTTGACAAAGTGTGAGCTGAAACTTGCTCTGCATTTTGTGGTTCGAGCTGGTCTGGGGCGCTTTGCTGGGTCTACTCGACTTGACTCCTGGGCTCTGGGATATTTTATTTTTAAACCGCACATTCCGTAAGACCACATGTCCGTTGGGTATTTTCTTTTGTTGCCGTTGCTCATTTTTTCCATGTAGCATATTTTTATATATATATAATTCCACTTGTTTCCTTGGCCCTCTTGTTGTGCACTCGGCCCCTTGCTCTGGGGGTTTTCTCTGTCTGAACGTCTCAGTATGTTATGTGTTCTTGTATTTGTGACCTTTGCGGGGGTTTTTCATTTCGTTGCTTCTGTCTCTGTGACTGCTCCTTTGTTAAATCATTTATTGATAGGTTGGCGCTGTTGTTTCGGCTTGACTTGTCTTTTGGCTTTGTAGTCCCTTTGGGGCATGTCGTGTATAAAAACACGACACTCGCACACACGCTTACTTAGGCAAGTAAACGAATTCCTTGAGACAAGAGAATTTATTTTCGGGGCATAAGCACACGCACACACATTCAATTAGCTCCGATACCGAAAAATGTGTACCCCCCGTTAGCTACTTTGCTACTTTGCCGGTTCAGTGCTCTTATGCACAATTATTTTAATTTTTTCAAAATATACTTAATCTACATGTATCACATATCCAATTCTACATCTATTTCTAATATTCTTTTCATCTAGACATCCAAATGGTTAGCTTTAAGTCCATGAGTCTATTAGATATCGGAGGAACTTTGACTTGGTTGAATGCCACGATTTTGAGAAAGTTTTGATTCGCTTTATTTTTGTCAAATGCCTGAAAGAGTTTTAACTCTACAAGGCAAACATTGATTTTGTTAGGTTATTATTAGATACAAATATTTTAAGTAAATGATGCACAGTCGCACCCTGGCATACGTTGTTTTTACTCCTGCGACAGGTTAAGGGGTGAAGGAGCAACAAAGGAATAAAAAGTGCTTGTGTTTGCCTGCGTTAATAAAATGAAAATTGTATGATGTGCTGTTAAGTAGCTATAAAATTTGAAAAATGAGCCCATTTGGTAGGTGAGCATCTACCTTTCGTGTATATGGAGGAATTTAAGCTTCTTCGCTGATGTAGATAGATGACGTAGCCAGAGTGAGATAAACCGGGGGAGACTAAGTGAAGAACCTCAAACGAACTGACAGTTAATGTGCTTTTAGTTAGCTCAACTTAATGGCTGCACTTTTTTCAGAAATGAGTTAGATGAGTGGAGCGGAGTGGAGGGATGCTTTCGGCGCTCGAAAGCTGAGGAAAAGCTAGCACTTCTTGGCGTGCACTGGACCAGCAAAGTATGGTTGAACATTTGGCAGAGTCAACTTGGGCTATAAAAT
The DNA here is from genome assembly GCA_037075145.1 of Scaptodrosophila latifasciaeformis. Taxonomy (NCBI): domain Eukaryota; kingdom Metazoa; phylum Arthropoda; class Insecta; order Diptera; family Drosophilidae; genus Scaptodrosophila; species Scaptodrosophila latifasciaeformis. Next base: position 151,314 of record JBAMCM010000225.1, on the reverse strand, counting down.
TTTAAATAGCTTTAACCTTGACTCAATCCAAAGCATATATTTTTTATTCACTCCCAAAAGTGTAACTTAAGTTTTTTACAAGCATAAATTAAATAGCATAACTTACTTTTATAACCTAACTTATGAATATACTATAAAAGTGATGGGCGGTGAATTCGAACAGTCATTTGATTTAATAAACTACATATTAACGTGATCATATTTGATTATTATAAAAAGAAAAGCTTTATCAATAAATTTAACTACAAATATTTTAATTGTTTCGTAAAGATCCATTACATAAATCTTAGCTTAATTTAAAACATTTCTTTTTTTTTAACTGAAGAAATTTCGCATATTCCGCAGTATTCCCAAAATTGATTCTATGTAAAGTGTGAGAATGAGAATAGATAAATTTATATATTTATATATATAGTATGTATTGTCGAGACAATAAAAGCTGTGTCAGCCAGGCTTGAGAGTCTAGAGCCTGATCCAGATTTTGAGTTTTTGAAATAATTACATATTTATTCATATCTTAACTCATGTTTTCTCTGGGTAATAGGATCGAATGATAACTTCAAATTGTATAGTTTCCCGATGCTTGCCAACCAAACGATATTGACTAGATCGACATTTCTAGTTATCCGAAAATTGGACAAAATTAAAAAAATTTCGGTGATTCTATGCGTAAATATAAAGTTATGTTCGAAAGCAGACTTAAAATAATTCGGATGCTGTCTCATACTCATTAAGCATTTCAAACTGGATTTTCTACTTAAAAGGCTTTCCTTAAAATCATTCGGAATCACGATTTCTTTAAAAGGAAGTAGTCCGTTTCCATTTCCAATTTCATTATTATTAATTTTTTTGTTTTGCGTGGACTTTTTAATATCACTTTCAGCGACAACTTCCTGCGCGGCTATTGCAGCTCATCATCAAAACTGTTGGCACTTTGCATACAAATGTGCGATTTTCTGTGTGGTGTGTGGAGTAGCTAAAAACTTATCGCAACATTTTAATAACCCCATGCAGAAGGGGGATACCGGGTACCCCAATCCAAGAACCATGGCAATGGCAACAGTAGCCACTGTCGGGCGCAACTCTTTCATTAATTACCAAGAAAAGTGAGTTTTTTTTTAGAGGAGGGAGTCAAGCAAGTTGGACCATTCATTCCGGCAGTCACTAGTTTTCCTACCACTCCGTTGGACTAAATGAACAGTCTATATATAAGTATTTTCCGCAACCGGCCAGCATGTCAACAAGTTGCAAATGCCTCATTGCTGCCTTACCCTCTGACTTTGTGAGCTGGAACTGAAAAACTGGACCTTTGGGGCGGGATACGAAACCTGCCCTGACTGGGCCTGTATTAGCTTGGCCCAACTTGGTTCTTATCTAGCGTCAACATCACGCAACATGCGCGTAATTTTATGAATGAAGTGCCTCCTGACCAGGCTGGGACTAAGGACTTAGAGAACTGGTCAGACGACTGCTTAATTGCACTGGCACCTCTTCTTTTCTACTCTATACAAAAAATCAAGAACCGGCATGTTCAGTTTAGGAAAGCTCCACTTCAACGAACCGATACTCCGACCTTAAGAAAACAATCTTAAATTTTTAATTGTTGCTTTTGTTGCATTTTATTCAACATTATTTATAAGCCTACAATAAAATTATTTCTAAGCTGTTATTGTGTTTTTCTATTTCAAACCCTTCACAGTTTTTAAATTTCTCGTTCGTAAAAGCTTAAATTATATAGACGTTTCATCTAGACTTATATTTTGTCATTTATTCTGAATCGAAAAATACATAAAAGCGTGTTTTACAGGCGTACAAGCTGCAGTATATTTCTTTAGTTTTTATAGATTGGGTTCGGCTCACCATCCAAGCTGCTGCCCCAGCACTTTGTCAGCCAAGTTAACAAATTGCGTTAAAGTCAACGCTGTAGCCACGAATAGTGCCAAGGTTTATATATGCTGCAAAATAAAACCGGTTTGCTGGACATCTGGGTTGAAATAATCTGAAAGAAGACTCAGACTGATGCAACAAGTGCAACCCAGAAGACACAACCCCTTCATCCGTTTTTTGCGCCTTAATTCGAGCAAGAAGTTGAACTGGTTGTCCGGCTGGCCATTTATACAGCTGGCCAGCTAGTCACTCAGCTAGCTAGAGAAGTTTTTCACTTATTAAATATGATTATGCGTTCGATTGCAAGTCAGGTCGGTTCGGTGCGCCAACCTGTACCATGCCAAGCAGAGAGAGCCACAGGAAGTGGAGCCGCGTAAGGCGTCGTCATATTGGCGGCAATTGTAAATTTAGCCTCTTTCGTCCTGACGTCCCTTTCTCAGTAGAGCTCTCTACACTAATCCACTACTGGTTCCAGCAATTGATGTTCTGGCTGTTGCCTCTGCCACCGAACACGCTGCTTCGCTGCCCACTTTTAATGAAGTTTTCCGTTTTCATGTCGTCGTTGGCTTTTCTAACTGCTACGTTGTTGTTGGGGAAGTTGTTGCTGAAGCTCTTGTAAGTTGTTTGGGTCTGGTTGTTGGTACGAAATATAAAAATCCATTGCCCGTTCAAATGTTTTAATTAAAATTTAATGAATTCAGTGTATTTAATTATGCCTCTCTATCTTTCTCCTTTTCTCTCTCGCTCCCTGTCTCTCCGTCTTTCTCCCTGCTTTTCCCTAGACTGTAATTTGTGCTGCTGGCGCTCTCCCAAAGTGCGCTGAAAATTAATTTTAATTGTTGTTGTTAGTGGCCCTCCAACAGACCAAGTGGCTGGCCAGGTCAACATCAACCCCTCAACTCCATTTTTAGGGTCAACAGAAGTCACACTGGCAGTGACAGGCAACATGCTAATTAAAATAAAATTACATTTATAAAAATATATTTGATTATAGAAATAAATAAATGCAATACAAACAATCGAATAAGCAGAATTATTTTCAAAGATATGTTTAGTATATGCTTGTTTATTTTCATTAAACAATTTTGTATTTGACAAAATAAATAAATAAATAAATAAAGGATTCGATTCCCACAAATAAAAATCGAGACTTCAATTTAAATTATTTCAATGAAAGCTAAATTTACCAAAATTATAAGACAATGGAAAATAACTGCAAAATTAAATTATTGAGCTACATATTAAAAAGATATATCGGAATTTTGATAGTGTTTACTTTAATGTTTCACAGCTGTGAAATTAAATAAAATAATTTCAATAGGCAAAGTCATTGTCCTGCGATTTGCGTTGTTTTTTTTTAAGATGTTTTTTTCAGTTTAGTTAAAAAAAATGGCAGATTAATAGGGGACTCGATATAGCCGTGTTCGCGTATTTGCACAAACTTAGCCCTTTCGCAGTTAATTTACTGGAACCGATGCATATCATCACATATAAATAAATTATACTAATAATTTTGTTTTTTTTTTGTGCATATGTGATGATATGATGATATATATATATATATATATATATATATATATATATTTTTATGAAGAGATTATTTGGTCTTTAGAATAAAACTATTTGAACAGGTTTTTATTGAATTTATTCAACTAATTAGATTTTGATATTTACGTATGCAGTATTTTCTAGTTAGTAATTTCGAATTTTTTTTTCGTTCTTTGTTAAATTCAATTAAACAGTTAAACAGTAGATGCATTCTTTTATTGGTCATATAAATAATTTTGCAGAAAAAGTTTATTCGAAGTACACAATATAGAAAGCAACATTGAAAGCTTTTAATAAAATAAACTTATTTGGCCAACAAATACAAGTTTCAACAAAGTTAGAATAGGAAATCGTCCTTGATGTAATACTGCCGAATCAAGAAACATCTAATTGAAATACAATAAAAAAAAACATTTTAAATAAATAAAGTATCAATGAATTATAAAAACATTTAACAATTTAATTGAATTTATTCTACAATTCATTAAGTTGCAAATGAAAGTATTTTATTTCTCAATTTAAAGTGAAATTAATAAATTAGAAAATTGCAATTTAGATTGCAAATAAATAGAAAATATTCAAGTGTGCCAAATAGAACGTGGAATTTTCTAAATTAATATCAAATAAGCTTTGAAATCCAAATCACTTTTCTCAAAAAAAATGTTTATTCGAAAATTCAGTTTTAATTAATTAATGAGAACTTATAGCACAAATATATTATACATATAATATCAATGCAAAAAGTACAGAACGCCAAATAAAACTTTTAATAAAGTTTTTGTTTGTACTCCAATCTGTGGTCAATTTTTACGAATCATACAAAATTTAAGACAAAATAATTAAACCACTACATTTAAATATATATATATATATATATATATATATATATATATATATATATTAATAAATATATATATATTAATAAAGTTATTAATAAAGTTAAAGACGACTTACTTTACTATACATGTAGTCAAAATTATAGGTAGAAAGAATGCAATCCAATTTAATGTGTTTGGTACGACTCACTCAGTCAAAATTCTGCTTACCATTTTCACCTTTCTTTTGCACTCACTTAATTCACGCTCAAAGAGGTCGGTCCACAATGTACAGTTAATTTTAAAATAATAATTTAAATTAAATAATTCTTTGATAGACTTCTCTTGATTTCCATTATCTAAGCCTTTTACTTTAATTGAAATCTGTTCTATTTTAGAGTAACAGAGAAGTCTTACAAATATCTTCCATCACATACACACACATACTTAGTTTCATCGTTGCCTTTTAGCTTAAAATTTCTCAACCACTTCTAAATTAAACTTGTGCCGGTGAAACCCTAAAAACGAATGCCATCAATAAAATACTGTTATTCTTTATTAAATTTGTCATTAATTAGGTAGATCGAGCAATAACAACCACAACAAAGCAGCTGTTTCAGTTCGGGGTCCAAGACATTAATTAATAAAACTTTTTGAGAACAACAAAAAATGCCGCTAAGACACGACGCTTTGTCTAGTCCCGACAATCCAACAACAACAATATTTTAAAAATTTACTTGTAGAAAAGAAAGCAATTAGGCAGCGTTTAAGGTGCAAGCAACACGCCCTCTTAACAGAGCCGCTAGCGTATTGAGCGATGGGGAATCGCTGATTGATGACAGGAGAAGCGAATTGACAGCGGTAAAAATCAGTGACCAGCTGGAGGCAAGAAACATATCCAGAGGGGAAGTATTCAAAGAGCAAGTGAATTTTTTCTGAATCATTTTCATTAGGAATTTGGGCTATACACAAAAACAATTTGAATAAATTTACGCTTTTAGAAAATATGCATTTTTAATTTTCAAAAATTTGTAGTTTTTATTTAAGAATTTCATGTTTTGAAATTACAAAAAAGTTGTATTTGTATTTTGAAATATTTTTTATTACATTTATATTTTTATTAAATATTTGTAAGTATTATACACAATGCTTAACATTCTCTTAAATGCAAAAATCTGAAGTCGAATTTCTTTAATTAACGTTTTTTCGGTTCGTATCGTCTTTATTATTATTATTTTTTTTATCAATAATTTAGCATAATTTTTGGAGCTTACGTTTTGTTTATCAAACTTTTATCATGTATATAATTTATTGTCATGCATGATAAAAATTCCTAAAGTTGTGTATATATATAATGTATATTCCATATATAATTTTGCAGCACTTAAACCTAGCAAAAATCACACTTAAAATTATTCTCTTTTTATACAATATAATTATGTATTAAATCATTTAATCTCACTGTCCTAGAGTTTTTATGCATTTCGTTGAAATATTTGCAGCAAAGGCAAAAATTCGATACGCCATATCCGTTTATTTGAGTTATTTTAATTCGAACTTTTATTTAAATTCAGATGTACAGATGCGGTCAAAAGGTTTTCGAAATGACGTCACTTTGGCAAACCAATTTTGATATACTTTATCGTATCAGCAAATGTGTTTGCTTATGTGTGTATTTTTGTTAAATAACATTTGTTGATAGTTCTAGATACTGAACTTGAACAAGGGCTAATGAGACGTTTCATCTGTTTCCGACAGATTTTTGATTCTGACTCGAAAACTCGTTAATATATTTTGTCTAAATTCTAAAAATCGTAATTGCCTACTCAATACTTAAGACAATAAAAAGCCTACAAACTAAAAATTGAGTGTTTTTGTTGTTGTAAATTACTACTCACTACTGCTGATGCTGCTTCATGTTTTTCTGGTTAATTGGTGTTGATGGATTTTGGGTGGAAGAAATTTTCGGTCTTCAGGGGCAAGAGTGTGGGCAAGCATTCTTGTAGTTAAGGGGGAGGCGCAGCTGCTCCTTTCCCTCCCTTCGGCAGCGGCGGCTTCATTAAAGTTCATCTTGATGGATTTTTCCGATTCCGACTTATGAACGCTGAAGGGTAGAGTAGGGGTCGGAGAGCAGTTACTTATCACAGCCTTCGAGCGCCATATGCAAATGCCTCTTTTTTCAAAAGATCATTTCACATGGTTTCTCTTCATTTTGCGCTCTCATATCTTATCGTCGTCTCAACATCATAATAATTAAAGAAGAAAAAGAACCGATTTTAGATGGGGTTCCTCTCAAATCTGTATGTGTGTTTTTATGTGTATTTGTGTTAATCAGTCTAGCTGCGTTTGGCTGGTGTTTTAATTTTCTTTAATCTTTGATTGCCGCTTCTCAACTTAATAAGTCTATTTCGAAAGAGATAAATACAAGAGGGAGAATTGAGGGAATTATAAACTGTCAAAGACACTTTATCCTTCTCATTTTCCAGAATACTTACCACTGGCGGATATGACATGTACTTGTCGCTCATATTGAAATAGGAGCCATCGGCTGGCGGCGCTGGCGATGGTGAAGATATGTAACTGCCCTTGATTACCAGCGAGGAGGCGGGGGAGGGCGAGGGTATGTAGAGACCATTGGTGATGAGCATGTGATCATCCTTGGCCCGCATTGGAAGACCCTCAATCAGACCTGTGGCACTATTTCGTTGACTATGCCGCTTTGGATTGGGCAGAGTGCGCGTAAAGTCAGGATTACAGAGCGGGTAGGGAGGTGTGCACATGGAGCTCTCCTGATACTTGGGCGGGTAAGCAGTTGACTGGATAATGTCGACGTTTTCCACTAAATACGTGGAGGCAGCGGCCTTTTTCTGCACATCCGCCTGCAAAGCCGAAATGGGCAGCTAAATTAACCGATTGTTTCAATTAAATCCCATTGAATCACATGAGAGCTCGATTGGCTCGACAGGAAAGGGAAAGGAACACTTACCTTGTAGACTGATTGCTGGTCATCCTTTGAGTAGGCATCATCGTTACTTGGTTCTGTTTCGCCTTGGGATTTGTTTTGTCGTCGTATTACAAACCAGGCCACCAGGGCAGCATTCAATACCAAGAGTACCATCGCGGCTGAGGTAATGCCAATAATCATGAGATTAGGCAGCTCATCTTTTTCCGTATATTCAGCCGAGTGGGGCTGAGAGCCCTTGCTCAGAGTAAGCTTCAAGTCAGGAAGGAATTTACTGCCTCCTGCTTCATTGGCAGCCATTACAGAGAAGTAGTAAGTGGCTCCCGGCTTCAGACCATCCAGTGTAACATTCTGTCTACCAGGCTTCGCATCTACATATTTGTACTTTTCCTCTCCATGTTGCTTAAAGCGCACTCGATAATATACCTGCATGCCACCATCGAAGCCTGGAGTCCATAGGAGTTCCACTCCTGTATCTGTTACATTGCCTACAAGCAGTTGAACGGGGGCATCCGGTCGGGTGGGCTTGCTGAACTCCAATGTGGTACTGGCTTGGCCTAAAGAATTTCTAACCACGCATTCATATTGACCATAATCGTCGGCTGAGGTATTTTCAACCAGCAACGCTGATTCATAGTGCAGGGCATCGACTTGGCGCTCTAAGGACTTAAATTTATTACGCCGCTGCATCTTTAGATCTTTTCCATGACGACGCCAAATGAAATTGGGCTGCGGAGACGCTAAGGCTCGACAGATTAGCTGGGCCCTCACGCCCAAACGGGCAGCATAGCGAGTGTATGATGGCGAGTGGTCAATCTCAGGCGAAGCTGCGAAAAGTACGGGATCGCAATGTAAGTAAAAATCCAATGGGAAATTAAAGCTCTACTTACTCTGCACAACAAGCAATACATTGTGGGCTGCTGCAGGACCTCTTTGGTTGTCTACTGTGCAGGTAAAGTTTCCTATGTCGCCTCTCTGAACATTTTCGATGTGTAGGTAGGCAGTTCCATTTTCGAAACTAGAGGTACTGCGAGCTGAGAGTTCATAGCCATCGCGACTCCAATGCACATGTGAAGCGTCCAAAGGTCTGGCCTGGATATTGCAAGCAAGGACAGCCTGTTCACCAGCTGCAAAACTTTGACCTTCACTCACAGATGTAATTGTGGGAGGATCTAAGACAAAATGAAACGTTAAAGTAACAGGTTTCACAGCTGACAACTTTCATACTTACATTCAACTGCCACAAGAACCTCAACGGTGGAGGTTCCTTGGGAGTTGAGTGCCTCACAGACGTAAACACCGGCGTCGTTGCGGCTCAACTGGCTGATATTGAGGCGTGGTCCATCAGAAATCAAACGTTGACCCGTCTGTGAGTTGTTGGTAATCGGCAGACCATTCTTGGTCCACGTATAGCTAATCATCATGGGGTTACCTGTGGCATGGAGATCCAGTTGAAGCGGAGAACCTTCTACGCCCACGAAACTGGTAGTCTGAGAAGAATCAAACTTGGGGGGATCTGAGTAAAGGATGAAAATAAGTTTAACTGGATGCTCATATTTTTATACTATTGGAGCTTACATAGTATATCGAGACTGATAGTTTCATGGACACTTCGCTGAAGTACTTCGTTATGACTCTGACAGGTGTAAACAATGCCATCGAGATCTTGAGTGATATTTACGTACATTTCCAAGGTGGACACTGAGCCGCCCCACAGACCTGGCCTATTGGCCAAATTGAGACCCTCCACAGGTATTCCATCCTTCCACCAACTAATCTTGGCCGGTGGATTACTCGAGCTTGAGTCGCAAATAAGCTTCGCTCGAATTCCGGGAACTAGATTCTTAGGCACCACACTTATTTTAATTGTTTCAGGTGGAACTGAAAAAGAGATGTAAACAAATAAAGTAGCTCTTAGTCTTCTCTAAAACAAAAATTGTTTTCGACAAACAACTCACAATGTACTCCAAGTGTCTTGGTGGCAAAAAGGGGAATATCTATGGCCGAATTTTGGACTTCACACTTGTAGATGGCGTTGTTGTCCGATGCATTGACCAAAAGCGAGAGCTCAGAGGTGAGTTTGTTATCAACCAACTTGACCGGACCATTTATACGCTTATCATTTTTGTACCACGTAAGTGTGGGTGGTGGATTTCCGCCAGCAGAACTGCATTGTAACTTCAAAATAGACCCAGAGATCAAGATGTCGCCTTCATTGTAGCCCGTGAGTAAAGGTGGCGACGGAGGGTCTAAAAGCAGAGAATTACCCAATTCCAGTAAGCCTTGTAAAGAATACGCTAGGATAAAGTACTCACACAACACGTTCACTGTGTGGGACCCCACTACGTTCTGTGTGAGCTCCACGTTGAGACCATGGCAAACGGCAATAAAACTGCGACTGTGAGCATCAATGCTGAGGCTGATATTCGAACTGCTCACCCAGCCACCGTCAGGACTGCTCGTGGTCTTGTAGCTGCTATTGGCTAAGGGGCGCCCGTTTATGGTCCAATTAATACGAGCTGGCGGGTTAGATGGAGCCGTCAGACAGTTGATTTCAACGGTGTCACCCACCTTAGCCTCAGTACTTCCGCTGAGGTACACTTGCTTAGGAGCATCTGAAGATCAAAAAATATAAGAAACTAAAACCACAGCGCCTAGTTACAGAAACTTACATAGAACTGTAAGATTCAGTTCCGCCCGCAGGGGAGTTGTGGACAAGAGGTTCTTTGCCTCACACACCAAGTTGGCTCCGTTATCCGCTGCATCGACAGTAAACTTATACACATTTTCGGAGAGGCGACCCGAAGTACGCTGGGGGGAGTTGAGTGCCACGCCATTTCGATACCAGACTAACTGAGCCGGAGGATTGCCCCCACGACTACGGCAGGCAATCTGAATTTGTTGACCACGACGCAAAGTCTCGCCCTGACCGTAGCCCTCGAAGAATGGTGGCCCGGGAGGATCTAACCACACATAAAATTAGCAACGACCTAGAGAGAACCAGCAAGGCAACACTTACATAAAACTGACAATTGCACCTGGGATCGCATGGGTACATCTGGGGGTAGAGCTTTATGTCGAGCCTCGCACGAGTATTCCTTGTAGTCATCTTCAGCTCGTGGTACCAATTTCAATACGGACACGGTGCGGAATTTTTTTGGAGATGTCTCATTCACAGACACCATGGGTACTAAACAAGTTCGCTAAGATTAGCCACATTCTAAAGGCACACCAACAATGAGTCTTACCTTGTTGAACCGGGTGATCTCCTTGGTACCAGACTATTTCCGCGGCCGGATTGGCATTCTCTGTGATACATCGAAGCGTTATGTTCTGGCGTTCTACCACTTCAACCTTGGCGTTTCTGGCATAACCCTCGATCTGTATGCTGCTTGGAGCAGCCACAATGCTCAGCTTAGCATTGGCTCGTATGGCCGGGTTACCCGCAGCTGGACCCACCTGACATTGATATTCAGCATCATCCTCTAGACTGGCATTCTTTATTTGGAGGTTGTAAACACCATGGCTGGCATCGACTAGCACGGAATAACGTGGAAATCCTGGTATAACGGCTGAAAAGCCTAAGGCAAATCCATCTTTGGTCCATTGTACTTTACCAGCACGGTATTCTACCTCGCAGCGCATCAGTGTATCAGTGCCTTCCAGTATTTGCAGGTCATGCGGAGTGATGCGAAACTTTTGCACAGCTGGTGACACGGAGGCTTCAACCTGACCAATGCATGCTGAAAAACAAAAAGAGTGGGGAAAAGGTTAAAATATCGTTAATCGGCACGTTCGACAATTGCGCACGTATAGGTGCGAACTGCAGGGGGTAGCTCTTGCCCAATCTCACACACAGCTCAATCGACCCTCGAAGAGTCACAGTTACCCAGTTCCCGAGCGGCCCACACATCAAACAGACATTACTTCAGTATAAGCCCTGCCAACCTCGTCCAGTCACATCACTAATTTGGTACAAGTTTTTCCTACTTTTATTTTTCTATTTCTTGCTTTATTTTGTTTTCCGTTTCTCCCTCATTTTTGTTTTGTTGTGTTCTGATCACATGTGTCAGGCCACTCTCAGGCTGTCATTGAGACATGACTCTGCCTCTGTCTCGTTCGACAATCGGCAATCCACAGCCCACTGACTACCTACCTACACCTACCTACTTTGTCATACACAGATGTGTGTGTGCACAATCGTATGTGGGCTCAAAGTAGGTCTATAACTGCCACAGAGTCACACAGCCACAGCTTGTGGCTCATTAGCATTAAAATGTCTTAAAGAAAAGAGCAAAGCCCAGGCAAGCAGCCACGTTCGGAACCAAATTGAACTGCCTGCCAATAACTGAACTGCCTCACTGGCTGACTATGCGTTGGCCTAATCAGCATTAGAGCAATCTACATAGGCAATAATATAAAAGCTTGCCTGCCGCCGCACATTGGTCCAGTTTACCGAAATGTATCCAATAAAATCATGAATGAAATTTGCCATGTGAATTAGGTTAAAAATAGAATGAATTCTAGAATAGCTTCGTAGTTGCACATCTGCATTTCTTGATTCCTTCGTTTATTTCTAGTTTTTCAATTTTTAAAGTTGGTTTATTTTTTGATATTTATTCCAAGGTTCTGAAGCTAACACAAAATACAAAAGAAAACCTAATACTTATACCCTCAGAGTCTGTTTGGCCTCCTGCTATGAAGACCTGATTTCAAGCCACTGTGCATGGGGGCGCCGTTTCAGTTACCATTACTGTTAAAAACTCTGCGTGAGTCTTTGTCTTAGACATGCCTACAAATGGATCAACAAATAAACGTCGCTGTCGTGGACTTCATCAATGGATTAATTGATTATTTGTCGCAGAGTAGTGAAGTGAAGAGTGTTTCAGAGCGAAGCCGGCTAAAAGTAGAGCAGAAGAATACAACAAACTCATGTAAGCCCAGTTGAACTCAGCACGGACTTGAAATGAATTCAGTTTCCGTTGAACACGAAATAAACTCTACGATACTTTGGCTCCAAATGTGGGCACTTTCTGGGCCATCGGATATGATTAGTCACAATGGAAATGTGGCAACCAACGACCACAGAGAGACAGAGTGAGAGAACCAGATAGGGAAATAATGAGAAAGGGATAGAGTAAAGCGTGCGTCACTTTCGGATTTGCATATCGAGATGATGAAATAAGTACTAAAGTTCAAAGTTTTGGTAGTTGCGAAATTTGTGTATGTTACCCAAAAAGTTTAAGCAATTAACTTGCTCAGTTGACCAAAGTGTAAAGTGTGCAAAGAATATAAAATGAAGAGTCAATGGAATGAGAATAAAAATGTTTCCTGTGGTAATTAACCACTACTATCTGAGCACAAGCCCCATTAGCAGGAAAGACTTTGCTAGGGTATATGCAAACAGAAAGTGCAGAATTTGCCAGGTTTTCTTAGTCAATGACAATGACAACGTTGACGAAGAGCAGAAAAACAAAAAAGCGACCCACAAAAAACTAAAAAAGGGAAAGAAAGTGCGACAAGACCAAATATCCCCTGCTTCTGCTCTAGTGACTACAACTCATTTACTGTCATTATGTAGAAGACGATGTCAGAAGCGGAGTAAAGGTAGCGCCCAAGAGTGGAGGTAGCTCTGACCTCGTTGCATGCCAAAGACAATGAACACTTTAGGGTAATTGTCCCACACAAACACATACGCTCGCATATGGAAGACAGGATGGCCAGGCCAACAAAGAAATCCTTGAAGTGTGACAGTAGAAAACCGAAACAGAAACGAAACACAGAGACAACCAGCCCGAGCAGACTGATGGAAAGACAAGCACACTCGCACTGTAACAACACAGAACAAGTGAGTGAAGTGAAGTGAAATGCACAAAAGTAAATGAAAGACGACCCAGACAGGAAGACAGTTGGACAGACGGATGACTGGATAGATGACAGGCGAATGATATCGACTGGGCACACAGACCGGTTTACATTTTGTTTCATTCATGATAGGCTGGGCTTGGTGGTTGCGACTGGACAACAGTTTGGCCCTGGTAGTAATTGTCAGCGGCTAAGCCAAAAGCCCACAAATTGAACGCAAACTAAACTAACAGCTTAACCACAAAACACACTTCACTTGCTAGTCTCAATGATGGCATGGAAGATGATGATCAACTTGGGGCCAGGAATAAGACTAGGTTCCTGGTCCGTAGATGGCCCATAGGCCGAAAGCTTCCTAATAGTTTTGGCTTGAAAGGGAAAGGGGTTGCTGTTTCTCGATGTTGCTTCTGGTTACGTGTGGCAGGCGAAGCGCAACACCGGATGTCGCACTAATGGTCAACGCAGTAACAACAACAAGCACTCACCAACAACAGCAACAATTCAGGGCCAATGGCTGCTGCTGCCGCTCTTGCTGTTTCGCTTTGTAAGCTAAACTATCTACAAGTCATTAACTCATACGCAAGCCACAGAGTCGAGTGGCACTAGCACTGGCAATGGCACTGGCTGAAGCACTCAGCAGGCAGTCCGGCAGATAGGAGCCACTAGATCAGGGTGACCGACTTCTAGATACATTAAAAACTAGGAACTATAGGCTAGCTGAATTCTGTATACCTCTACTTTTTGGGCGACGGTATGTCCTGACTTAAAAATACTAGCGGACTATTACATAAATATAGAAACAGAAACAATCAAAATTCCCTATAATTCTTGCATGTGTATTTGAGCTGAAACTTCACAAATATTTCAGATCTCGTCATTTTTCATTATAGGGAATTTAAAGGCCGATGTAGTTTATATAGCCAGTTTCCACTTGTAGTTTCCTTCTTGCATTTCTTTTTTGGCTTTTTCAATTCTATTTTTCAGTTTGCCTAGGAATAAGTGAACAGTGAGAAGGCCATCAGAGAGGCTGGGCTAGTGAAGCAAAGGTTTGCCTATCAAAGCAAAAGGACCGGGACCAGTTTTGCGCTTGCCTTTCCGAACGCTTCCTCTATCTCTCTCTCTCCCTCTCTCTTTCTCTTTCTTTTCCGATGTTGTTGATGTTGTTTTTGTTATTGCCTTGCCTGCAACTTCAACTCGTTAATGGAAAATATTGTGGCATATCGCAGGAAATCCGGTGAGGTTTTTTTCCTCTTCCCTTATTCTCTTTTTTCTCACTTGAACTCCTTTTTGACGGCTTGTTAGTGATGCTCAGGACACTCTACCAAGACTAAAAGACCCAGTCCCAGTGCAGGCACCCAGTCAGTCAGCCAGATAGACAGATAGCTGACTGACTTGAAAGTAAGGATTGCGGGATTGAGTTTGATAAAAAACAAAGAGCAAAAAATTTGGAAAACCAAAAGAAAAGAAAATGAAGGCTAGCATTAATCTCTCTGAGGACTTGTGGTTTATCCTCCCTGCAAATTTAATTAAAAGTCTCGTTCCTCTTTTCTATTCGGCTCGTTGTTGTCCTCTATGTGTTAGTGTGCGTAATTTGACTAATTCATTTTATTATATTGATTAAATTAAGAGCTAAGGAAAGGACGATGCGGAACCGCGACAAATTTTTTTTACAGCTTTCAAAAGCTTTTCCCCACTCTCAATCTTATCGCTGGTAGCCATGGATACAGTTTTTTAAGATTTTTTATCAAGGATATCATATGAGTAAAATAAAGGAAACATGGAACTTAGGATTGGAGTGGATCAAGGATCCAAGATACTAACCATTAAATACATTACCGGCTTTGTTTGTAAATGAGCCTTAGGGTTTCCTATTTCTCAAAGCCTTTCATAAATGAGGATTTCTTGGTAGAATTAAACCCTTTCTAACGGTTCCATTTAATTTTTATATTTTGTTTCCTCAAATGAGGGATTATTCGTATAATAGGAACAAAAGTAAGTCTTTGAACTTGAGAACTTAAGTTCATGGTTCAGTCCCTTCAGTCCCCGCTTTCAATTTTTAAAAACATAACTCTTTCAAGTTTTTTCCTCTGTTTATCCGCAATCGTGTGCTCTCTACTTTATGTCCCTTCTAGCTTGTCGATTAAGCCACAAGTGCTTATTTCGATTACTTTTCCACGAGGCCCACTCCAGGAGCGATACACATCTTAAGCTGTCTCCGATGATACCAACATGGCATTTCCACGAGAATCCCGACTCCCACTCCCAGAGGCATGGTTAATAAATTCACAATAAAAACACATTGACTCCTTGCCACAAGGCGCAAGGAAAAATTCTTCAACGGCCTCCTTCAAGAATATATTTTTATTTTACTTCTTCTTTTCTTGTTTTATTCTGTTTCAACTGCCTCTTTCCGCCCTCCTTATCCAGGACCACAGAGTCCACAAAATATCACTCAAATTGCCGCTTATTACCGATTCTCTTTGTGTTCGGCACACATGCTCGCGCTCTCTTCTTCATTGTCTCTGTGGCTGGTGTGTCACTCTGTCTTTGCCAACTTTGAGAATTTTCGATTCTCTTCTCAGCTGGGTTGTGCGTTTGCCCTGCACTGATTGAATTATAAAATTTGCAGCCGAATAAATGTGACCCCGACAAAGTTACCATATCAATGGACTCACGCCATTCAGTGAGTCAGCCGGTCAATCAGTCAGCTAGTCAGTCTGTCTGTCGAGCACTTCAGGAACTGGCGGTACCAAACGGCCACTTAGATGCTCCGACATTAAACTAATCAACTAATTTGCTATGAACTTTGCGGTCTGTTCAAATTAAAGCCCAAATGAAAACCCCGAGAGCCCGAGCTGTCCCAGAGAAGAGTACTGGGACTGAGGCTGATGCTGATGCTGGAGCTCCGGACATACCAATGGCATTAACATTAATTATTTTCTGCTTCATGAGCATTTTAGATGAACAGAAGATGCGACTGAGGGAAACCAAACCGAAAACTGTGCCCCTAAACTTCTACTGGGCTTTCATCTTTAATTAATTAATGAATAAAAATTATTGCCCTGCCTGAACTGCTGTCAACTATTTTTGAATATTTCATAGAAGAAAAAAAAACTTGAAACAACCAAACGCACTTCAGATGATGGTCTCCGCAGCAATTCAAATTATTTCCACGAACACGAAAAATTTTAGGGGAAAACATTTTGCGGTCAGTTTTGTCCCGCATTCAAGCCCAAAGACAATTAGTTAAATTGAAGCAAAGAGGAAGTGAAAGGAAATTTATAATAATCATTTTTCAGACTCAATGCAAATATTAATGAACTCAAAATATTGTTTTGTGTATTTCGAAAATATAAATAATTTCAATGCCTAACCCAAACTTCGGCGGAAATTTCTGGATGTGAAAATCTAGTTAACTCTATACAGTGCAGATTTGTAATTATTTTTTTACATAGTATGAGGTTAAAATTTCCATAATTCTTTATTTCCATCATCTTTTTCATTTAATTTTTGGACACAGTAAAAGTGCTGACAAAGTTATTCATTCCACTTAATTCGATTCGGGAAAGAGTAAAAATATATGGAATAAAAAAAGGCTGTAAAACATTTGATGATTTTATGACTTTAAGCCACTCAAAGTATACAACAACAGCCACAACAACAGTCAAAACGACACGGGCAATATGAAAAGAAAAGAATCGAAAAACAACAAAAAGAGACAAACGCCGACAATAGCGACCAAATCGGCCAATTGCTTTGGCGTCCGGTCGATTGTTGTTTCTCTCTCTCTTGATAATGTTGCTGTTGATGTTATATTTTTATGATGGGGAACGATGTGTGGGTTAAAAATGTTAACACCCACATGCCCTCGTCGTCAAAGAAAAATGTTAAAAATTGACAAATTTTATTAGTCATAAATTTCACAATGTCGGTTGCTTATTTTATTTTATTATTAACTTTTTTTTTTAGGTGGCCAAATGCATAGCTGCAACAACAAGAGCTGGAAAACCAGAGAATTAATGAAAAAGAAACACCTCGAGTTGGTAAGAAAAAGTAAAAGCCCAAGAAAATTATTTGCTGACTTGGCAGGCAGTCTATGAAAATAAACTTGGCCATGAAAATAATAAACCAGAGAAAATATACAAGCATCACCTAAATGGTTTCACAAAAAACAAAAAAAATTATATATGTTCATATATGTATATATATTGAAGCCATATAAAATAGCCAGATAGCCGAGCCTTCAAATATGCAGCGAAATATTATTTAGTGTGCTCATAAAATTTCATCCCCCTACAGAAGTTTGACTTTTCTCGTTAGTGGCATTCTCTGGCCACAGAAAATTGAGAATCTTTCTGAACGTAAATTAATTTTTTCCTTTCTTCCCCATTGAAAGTGGCAGAAGCTTGAGGACCAAGCCAAAGTTTCCTGAAGAGCGCCAAGTTTAATTTGTTAAGTTGACTTTTACGGCCCCAGAGAGAGATAGAGAGAGATACTGACTACCGGTCTTTGCAACATCTAAATTCCCACTCCCTCAGTAACCAGCCCCAATTCATAACACATGCCTATACAAATCCAACCCATCCCAATCTCTTCTGCAGGGTATTCAAAATCAAAGCAAAGTCACTGCCCAGGTGAAGACTGTGCTGGTCGAGCTGGCCGAGTTGGCTAGTAAAATAAATAGTTATACGAATAGACTCATAAAAAATATGGTAGATATATCAGAGCCACAAATAAAAAAATAAAAACAACAACAAAATAAGATCTCTGAAAAGGCTCGGAGAAACCAGTTCGAGCCACTAACTAACTGAGCCGTCAACCTACACGAAACCGCCGGCCCTCCCCCTCTCGGGTCTCTAATCAAATACGGGTTTATGAATGGCTATGTCCGCTGCTGATGGTGATGGTGACGGTGACGGCTTTTCAGCTCTCAGTATGAATGGCTCACAAAAAGTTAACAACAACGACAAAAGGTGAAGCGTGGGACGAGCAACGGTGCGGGCTGAATTTAAATTTCAATGCTGTCAATGTATTGGAGCACTCACACACACAGACACTGGGGTCCCATATATAAACAGCCACGCAGTCGCAGCTGCTTTGCCAGTAAAAATTGTTGTTTCTTTTGTTGGCTCAGTTTAATGCGACGATCGAGTCACTAAGCCGACCGTTTGTCGTGTCGGTCGGGCTTTCTGTCCGTCGACTGCACTTGTCGCTTGGCTAAAATGCCAGGCCACACTTTGCTGCAGTAAATATGTTTCTTACTTTTTCATTTCTGCACTTTGTGGCAGTTGCCAGCACTTGGCAGCTGCATAATTATAATGTCTGGCGTTGGCCGGGCCTGTCGCTTAGTTTGCCTCTGCGTCCGTCTAAGTCCGTTCGATTGTTGTTGCTGTTGCTTGCTGTTATTTTTCTGCTCATGTCTTGTCTCGTCTGTGTCTCTATAGCCAAAAGGTCAATCCACATAGTTTTGCAAAGGTTTGTATATTTCTGAACTTTATAGACGCGTATTGTGAAATCGCATTGAAAAGCTGTCTTGGTCGGGCAGACATGTGAGTCGATTCAGTAAGTGTTCGAGAGATTTGTTGTTTGCAAAACTATGCATTGGAAATTGAATTACAATTGCTGTTGATTTGAATAATAATCAATATTGTTGAACATTACAAGGAATTGTTTAATTGGAGTGCAAAATTTGTTAATAATTCCTTTTGAGTTTGAAAGGAATCGAACTTAATTGATTAAAAATCTAAAAAGTAATTCAATTGAATTCGAAAGGTAGTTTCCATTTTGAGATTTGTAGAAACCAACTCAAACTAAGCCAAATACACTTCTTGATCTAAATCATACTGAACTTTATTCCATTAAAAAAAACATACCCAAAACACATTGAACCAATCAATTTAAATAAGTAAAACATTATTTTAAAAAATCACTAAAAATAATTAAATCAGTGGAACCATTAAGAGAGACAAAAACTTTATTAAATGAGACTTGAAAAAAAAGAAAAAATACATAAAAAAGCTATGTATAATTCGATGATTTAAAAAAGAAGAATATACTTAAATAAATAATAGAATATATTGATTAACTACTCACACCCCTATCAGACAGAATCATTCATAAATCAATTTTTAATCACCCCACAAATTTGCTTTACACACGAATCAACATTGACTGAAGCACACAAAACACCATTGTTTTTATTTAAAAAATTATACAAAAATAGAAAAGCTATGTTTATGAATTTAATAGTCTTTAATTTAAAAAGCCAATTTAAAAATGTCATTTTGTTTCAATTTTTATTTTTTTTTTTTTAACCCGCAGCACTCACGCTGGTTTCATAATTTCCTGACCATGAATGAAAGTGACTCTTTTTTTTAACTTTGGCAGTGCAAGTATTTTTTTTTTCTCATCTCAATATTTTGATTTGTGATTTAAATTTTTTTCTTTTTCATTAATTTTAAGCTCGCCTCATTTATAATTAGTTTATACAAAATTTATAAATAAATCAACAGACTTAATGAGCAACTTTAAGAGATCTGCAAAATTATAAAATAAATAAAAAATTTTTCAAGGATGTTTTCATTTGAGATTTATCATCCAAGTAGGAGACTTTTATGGGGGCATTTTTTGAGGGACGTGAGAAAATAAGAAAAACAACAAAAAACAGCTGCGGGCCTAACCTAAAAACACTGCAATTTAAAATGGGTATAGTTTTTTTATTTATTGGGTTTGTTTTATTTGTTGTTATGTTTTTATGCTCAAACACATAAAACATTTTTATTTTGCACTTTTGATTATGGAGACAACAAGAACTAAAAATCCACTCAACCAAAACAACAACAGCAACAAATACAACAACAGCAAACAACAGCCGAAAGAAACAAAACCCGTCAGTCCCACGAAACTACAATCGGATAGCTCCGAATGTCTCAACAAAACTGCAAAACTGTTTTTGTACCTGTGAATGTATCTACAGCTATAAATGTATATCCACACAGTCATACGAGTATCGTCGACTAGTCAAGCATGACAAGCTGGCTCTTTGGTCAGTGGCATCAGCGTTAGATAATCAAGCCAAAAGATGAGATCTTTCACACACACACACGACACACACACACACACACACACTTACTCGCTGATGCGTGCTCTTGGCAAGCTAGATTAATGGCTTAAAGCTGATTAGTTTAAGGCCAAAAGTGGAGACTTTAACGAATTTTAAAAAAGGTCAAGCCAATTCAACATAATTAGGCAAACTGAAGATTAGTATATATATATTTTTTTCTCCCAAATTTAACTAATGCGTCTTAGAAGCGTGGCTCAACATTTTCCGACCAAAAATGAGAACTAGAAGAAATATTTAAATTTATATTGTCAACTTTTTCACTTCCTTTCAAGTGGCTTCAAACGAGAGAGAGACAGAGAAGGGTTGTTTTTACTGGTTATCAAAAGTGTTTGGTTCTCTCTACTTTTGTGGGTTTTCACAGCTTAAACAAGAACAGCAACAACAACAACAATGATGAGTGTGGCAATTAAATTGAAACAGTCCACGAAAACAACCAACAACAAACCAAACCGACCAACAAACTCGCTTCGAAAAAAACCGGCTTAGGTGCGTCAGCTCATCCATCCATCATTATTTCAAGTGTTTGTGTGTGTGTTTCTGTCTGTGAGTGTGTGTTTGTGGTGCACCTGCTCGCATTTTCTTGCCCTGACTTGAGTGCAACTTCTGTGGTAGCCGTTGATGTCCGCTGCCGTCGTTGTTGTTGCTTTTGCTTCATTGATATTTTCAATCTACTCCGCTTTCAACTTTCGCATGTTGCAAAGCTGTCGGGCAACATATGCCAAGCCAACTACCAAACAGCCATCCAGCCAACCAACCAGTCTCAATCTCAATCGAGCCCAGCTGGCCTGGCCTGGTTTGTCTTGCTGAGATTCTCTGGCCCTGGCCTCAGTGGATTCTTTTTTCTACTTTTCACTGCTTTTTTTTTTGTGGGTCCGGGTAAGTTAATATGACTTGTACCAACGATGATTGCTTCCTGTGTGTGTGAGCAAATTGTGTGGAGGCCCCAAAAAAAAAGAAAAAATAAAGCCAACGAAGACGACGACAAGTTTAGGCGCCCCTCTGCTGAGAAGAAGCCACTTCAGGTTTGTTTTCTGTTGCTTTTCTTGTTGTTGTTGTTGTTGTTGTTGTTGTTTTTTTCATGTTTATGAATGAACGAAAAATTGTTGGCAACGCCGAAGTCAGCTTGCTGTCAGCGTCGCTGTTTGCTAGCGGAAGTTATAAATTAATTGAGTAAATATCGATTCGCATACACGCTCAGAAAGCAGAGCGAGTCAACAGAGCGAGTTGTATTCATTTGAGCCAGATTGAAGCCAGTTTGGGCCCTCGACTTTTTAGACGCGTTCGGCTGGCGACCCTGTTAATTGGCAGCATCTTTTCTATTTGCATAGCCAAATTGGCAAGCTGCCAGCAAAAGTATCAAAGAAATCTGGAGATGCATTAGATTGGATTGCTCCTCCGCTGAGCTTGGGGTTGTTTGAAAGGTTCGGTTCACTTGACTTTTATGGGCCAAATCAAGTTAACAAGAAAAAAAAAAAAACAACATTGGCCCGATTCTCTCTCCCCACCCAACTGCTCATTCTAGACATGTTGGTATGCCCGCCCGATGCAAAGATTAATGGCTTTAGATATGATAGAGATGATTTCAATTCAACTACCAGCCCGATTGTCCCTCATCTATGCTTGTCTATTTATGCACTTTTTGGTTTCAAGATAATTTATTGGTTGTGCGTTTAATGAATTTTTATGTTGCAAGTACTTCAGAAATGTGACTGTTGCTTTGGCTTCTACCATGTTGTCCTCTTCTTGATTCTTGTGCACTTTCGTTTTAGAGCTTTTACTAAGTGCCTTTTAACGGCTGCTTCCGTTTCGGGCTGTTTTTCAGTGTTTGTAATTTGGCTTTTTAGCATTTTATGGCAAACTTTTATGGCATCCACCAGGGACCCTAAAAACTTTGTGCTTATGTGTGTGTTGGTGTGTGTATGTGTGTGTGTGTGTTTTGTGTGGGTGAATGCCATAAACTTAATTAATTGGCTGATTTTTCTGACTGACGCTTCTGTGGCTCAATTATAGCAAGGTTCGTTGTTCTCCTCTCTTTCGCTGGATGCTTGTCTCTTTCGCTCTGTGTTGACGGATGACTCGAAATTGAGCCTTAAAAATGAATTAATTGAGTCATTGAACATGTTTGATGCCATTTCGAATTGAATCTTTACAACATGATTTGGTGTTTATGACAGAATTTTGAATTCGTTATCCCCATACTCTTCTGAAAGTAAATGAAGGGCAGGTCTTGTCTTTGAACCCTAAAGAGTTTCTGAGATTAAATACCGAACCACTTCCAGCCCGTTTTTTTCTCAACTGCAAAAAACCTATTCAGAGCGGAAAAATAATTTTGTTTTATTCTTAAATGCTTTCTTTATCATCAAAGTCCCATAAATGTACCATAACTGTCAACCTAAAGACCAGGTCAAATTTCAAAGTTTTTATGGCGAACAAGAAGTAGTCAAAAAAAATCCGCCAACAGCTTCACACGTTGCACATCTTTAACCTAATATTTCTACAGTTTTTACATTTTGATGAGTTGAGAAATTTTTCTAGCTTTTGTTGTTGTCGCAAAGATATTACTATTGTTGGTGTTGTTGCTGCTGCTGTTTTTGCCTGTAGTTTTATTTATCAGCGCGATCTCAACTTCATGCATAATTGCATATATCAAATGCACAAAGACACTCACAGAATCACATACCATCAAATACCAAACAGATGTGTGTGTGAGTGTGTGCATTTGTTTTTGTTGTATTGTTATGGATTAAGAGCTGCTGGCTTGTGGGCTGGGAAAGATGTATGCCAAAGTGAAATAGCTGGGACGCCAGGAGTTGAATTTTCACATTATAATGAACGCCAAGTCAAGCAAGAGGAGAGACAACAACAAAAAGCAGTTTTATGTGTTGGCCCAGTGGATCGGGGTGGGATCGGGGCGCCTTTAGGTGGATGGCCTGCCAAAGAGGCGTCATACGCAGCCAGCCTCAACAGGAGTTGCAACTTGTTTGCCGTTGTCGTTATTGTTGTTGTTGTTGTTTTTTGTTGCTGCTGCTATTGCAGTTTGCATGCTGTTGACGCCACCTAACTGTCAACTTTCTTTTTCCATAATTACAGCTCACCAAAGCTCTCTCAATATATACGGCTCAGTGTGTGTGTGTGCTGCATTGAGTTTTTACTTGTATGCAATTAGCATAAAAAGTACAAAAAGGAAAAATAAAAATAAAAAATATCAACACAGTTTGCATTTATATAACGCTACAAATGATGCATCATTGCTTGGCAAGAGAGAGAGAGAGAGAGACCGAGAGAGAGAGAGAGGGGCAGAGAGAGTTGTAGAGTGAGAAAGAGACGGAGGGAAGAGGAACCGCAGAGCACACCGCCTGCTGCTGCTGTTGTTGTTGGTGGCAAACGTTGATGCAGCCAAACTGCAATGACGTTGAATAATGACCGAAAATGCCAAAGCGATGGCTGGCGTTGGCTGTCAGCTGCCCACACCTCCTGCACCACCTGCCACACACACACTCACCAAAGTTAGCAATGCCAGCAACCAGCAGCCAGCAGCCATCACCACAAACTGTGGCAACTTCAGTTTCAGCTGCAACAACAACGACAATAACTGCAACCACTGCCACACGTTGTCAAGAGTCAAGCCCAAACAACACCG
This sequence comes from Scaptodrosophila latifasciaeformis, assembly GCA_037075145.1. Lineage (NCBI taxonomy): Eukaryota > Metazoa > Arthropoda > Insecta > Diptera > Drosophilidae > Scaptodrosophila > Scaptodrosophila latifasciaeformis. The sequence continues at coordinate 127,474 of JBAMCM010000225.1, read as the reverse complement.
TTGGTCTTGTCCCGATGCCGCCAACACCTTACGCACGCCCCCAAGCTCAAGCCAACAGCAACTGCACCATAATTATATATACAATCAGTCCTTGTGTAAAGCCTCAATGAAACCTTCACTCATTCACTCAGTTATACAAAAGAGGTCCAGACTCCGCTGGCAGCAAGGCCTTTGGCTGGAGCCTTAGGCTTCAGAGCTTTCGGCTGTGGGTTGTAGGGGTAGATGAATGTTAAATATGTTGGCAAAACGGAGAGAAAAAAGTGTAAATAAAAAAACACAATCAAGCCACAAAAATTGGTTCAGGTTAATACAAAAGAGCTACAAGAATCAGGTGCTTGTAGCCGAACACTAAATGCCTTCTACAATCTCCAGCTTATTCTTGAAATTTTCCAGCGAACTTTTAGTTCGCAAAGGCCTGAAATACTCTTTAGACCGACAAGTGTAGATGCTGGATAAGCACAGGGAGTCAGACAGTCCCAGCCGAGTCAAATTGAGTCGAGCCTATTGAAGTCAACAAAAGCGTCAAAGGCAAACGAGCAATTCGTTAGCACAAGAATTTGCCATATACATAAAAGGAAAGGAGAGCGGAGGAAAGTGCTTGGGGAAACAGATATAGAGGAATACGTGAAAATGACTGAAAAGGGTACGGGGAAGTTGTTGTTTAGCTTGGTGCCAGTTTACAGTTATGTGTGTGTAAACTCATTTTCATTTGCTCAAATCTGTCCCAGCCCTCTTCGTTGCAATTTGCTTCATTTTCCTAAGCTTTGCAATTCCTAAACTTCTCCAGTATAAGCTGAAAGAGTTGACGTTGACCAGTCAAAAAAAAAAAAAATTCGAAAAGTGTTGATTTTTTTGGCAAATTTTCATAAACTTTTATTTATTTTTATTGCACAAAGAAAATATTAAAGAAGCCAAAATACCAATGGCAAAAAAAGGAGCTGAAACAAAAATTGCAAAATTGCTGGCAAATTTTCTGCTGCTTTTCAGTTTGTTTGTTTGTCTGTTTGTGTGTGTGTTTCGCTTTATTTCGTTTTTCTCTTTTTATGATGATGATAATTTTGCTTGATGTTGTTTCACTTGTCGGCCAAGTCTGTGGCGGAAGTGAATTTGCAAAAACTCAAAAAACCAGGCAGCAAAAAGAAGATGAAGTCTGTATGTGAGCCAACAAAAAAGTACTGATAAAAATATAAAAACTGTGGCAGACCGAGCAACCAAAGGCAAAGCCAAATATGCATAAAGCCAACATGAGCAACTTACAACAAAGACAACAACAAGAGGCACTGAAGAGCCCATTTTATTTACATAAAAACAAATGACCAGCATTTTGTTCAGCTTTGTCTTTAGCCACCTTTCCCTGACCGAAGTGACCGCCTTCATCGAGGGTCTTTTGCCGCCTTTTGCCGAGTGAGATGTAAGTAACCAGAAAATGAAAAGGTATGCTAACTCAGGGGTTGTAATTATAGCCAGTCCCTGTGTACTGGTATATGTGTTTTTCTTTTCTTTTTTTTTTTTGGTCTGTTTTTATATATAGCAAGGAGGAGGGATCTCAAACTACAGAAGCTGCCACAAGTCCATTACCAGCTCTGAAATCTTGTGGAAGTTGCTGCTGGTGCTGGGAAAAAATGTATCATCATAGACAGACAGGTACATATGTAAAGCGAGCCAACAAATCAGCAAATAAGAAAGCGAGTCAAGGTGAAAAAGGTATTAATGCTCTCTAGAAAAGTCGGCAGTGATTAGTCTGCAAGGGCAACTCAAATGTCAATAGGAGAGATATAACATATTTTATTAATCAATATGACTGTTGGCTTTCAGTTTCATATTCATGGAAAAAGGTACAAAAGAAAACATAAAAGCATTTTGAATAATTAAAACCAATTAAAAAAAAAGTCAATGTGAAAAAAAAGAAGCCAAGTTTTTCAAATTATCGAATTGGTATGGAATAATCTCCACCTCCTAATCTTTAAGCAATATTTTTCGATTGCACTTGATTTAAGAAATTAATATTTAAGATTTTATTATTCTGCTGAGACCGGAACCTAGCATTCTTTGATTCCAAATAAGATGAATATATGTGGTAAGCTTTGCAAATCCCTCTACTAGAATATAGTAATGAGCTCATCTCAACTGAACTAAGTACCCGGCTGACCCTTTCCGGTTAGATGTCTGTCTGCCTTTAGTCTCCTTATGCTATAAGCAGGAGCTATAGTGATATTCGGAAACCCGTCTTTCATGCTAGGTAGACAGCTATTGGCGTGGAAAATTAGATCAGTTTTTACTAGTCTTACATAAATTGTTCTCATAATCAATTTTAGTGTTGTCAGATTCTTGATATAATTCAGGCCTGAAGGTTCTGATTTATATTCATGCTAGTGTAATGTAATAACAAACATAAGAGCTCAAAGAACCATTAGAAAAAGCTTGGGATAAGCCCAAAGGCACTGAAATGGAAAAATAACACTTGCACTTCCAAGCGGATCATCGAGGTTCAAGTAATTTTCACTAATGACAAACAAGCTTCTTGGTAAGCACAAGCCCAGACCAGCTCTTCCTGAGCAGAATCTTTTGCATAATTTGCAACACTTTAGAGATACTCTATTTTGCATTTAAGTGTGGCGCAATTCAATAAAAACAAGCGATTAACTAAAACCAGCTCAGATGCTTACCAAGTAAGCAAGTAAGTAGCCAAGTAACTAGTTCATTGCACTCTAGGACCCAAGCCGACCTCATCCACGCAAAAGCCAGTCAAATCCAATCCGACAACTACCAGTGCGAATATGTTCCGAATACCGAGTATTTATTAAAGACGATGATGACTCCCAGCTGGCCATTAAGCTGACGGACAAACAGACAGGCAGACATACTCTATGTGCGTCAAAAGTTTTTTGCCAACACATTTCAGCTTTGGCTTTAACTAAATCGGTTTTAAGTCCAGCCAGACAACAATCCACATAGCCCACCAGCTCAGATCCGCCTAACCTGGCCCAGCCAACCAGTTGGCTGTTTGCCGAGGTTTAAGCTTTAATTCAATTTGCCTACGTAAATCGCTGGGATTATAAAGCAAAGTCGTCTGTTCTATATTCCTCGACATGTGCCACATACAGAGATCTACATACATGTCGATAAACCCACTTTTATATATACCAAAATGGGGGAACGTAATCCCGACTACCCTCCCCAACCTCTTACAACATATCTGCTCTTTAGCAGCAACTGTCCGACTGGTATTTTGGTTATGCAGGCCAAAAAGATTTGTAAACTTTAGGAGTTCATTCTCTATCCGAATTGACTTCATCAAAGGGCAATGGTCACAAGTGAAACCCTATGCGAAGCTTATGTGTCGTTGTACTAAAAGGACCAAGATTATGCTGTGTTTCCCTAGTACTCAAATATTTGCCATCCGAAATTCAGATATAATGGATTTGATATATCTTTTTTTTAGAGTATGAAATATTCGTTCTTTGGCCATACCAAAGAGAGTTCTATTAACTTGTTTCTTTTTGTAAGCTCTGTCTTATTCTTAGCATCTCTGCTAAAACCGCATCCTCAATTTTGTAGACCAACCTAACTAAATAATAATATCTGTGCTGGTTCTTTTTTGTTTTTCAAGTTTCTGGGTCTTTTGTGCTTCTGTGTGTGCTCTTTTGGTTTTATTCATTTTTGCAGGTTGTTTGACTGGTGGCAGACAAGTCGGAAAGACTCAATGAAAATTTGACTGCCCTCGTGTTGCAAAACTTTTTCGGGCAGGTGGATTTCTTTTTACAGCTTGCCAGCTTTTTTCATAATCATTTTTCTTTTAGAGCCTTTCAGCTTTTTGCAGCTTGCCAGTGGATCTGTTTCTTTTTTGTAGAATCCAATGAAAGAACGCGTGCCAAGGCAGGTGCTTTTTTGTTTTTCAACAATAACTAGGAGGGTTCGAGAGTTGGAGAGAAGGTTACATTCACAGCTTGCTAATTGAAAACTGTGTCTTTGGTGTGTTTATTTATAGTAATTTTCAATGGCTACTAATAAATTCGTCATGTTTCATAAAACAATTAAAACTGTGTTAAGTGCACCGAAACAAAAAAGTTCACCTTATTCTCCCTAATTTCTCTAGACATAATTCATTAACAACTGCCACATAAATAACCGAAATTAAATTTTGGAAAAACTGACAAACTTTTCGACCTTTCAGATCGAACCTAAGAAAAGCCAGTTCAGTTCAGAATACTGAATATTGAATACATTTTTTTTATTTACCTAAAGTATTTAATATTCTGAAAGTTTCAGTTTGAGTGGACTATTTTCTTTGAAAAAAGCAAAACAGAAAACTGTGAAACAATTTTCTTTCTGTACGCAGTTACCAATTAGCAAGTGAGGCAATAATAATGAAATAATAAAACACAAAAGCTTACAAATTAGTTCAAACAAATTTTCAAACTATAAAAAAAATAAACAAGTGAAGGCCCAAAACTTCTACTGTGTCCACAAAGCACCAGACAAATAATTAAAAAAAATAAAATAAAATAAAAATAGTGTCCCAACAATGCCTCAAAAGTATGGAAAACATTGAGAAATTTTCCGAACGAATTTGCATCTCGTTCCCGCCTTAGCATCTACCTCTAAACTCTTCTTCTTTTTTACTTTTTTATTTTATTATTATTATTTTATTTTTTTTTTTTGGTGGCGCGGCAAAAATTAAATTATGTGTGCCACAAAGTTCGCCTGAATTATGTCGCATAAATCAAATAAACAGCAGCAATGGCAAAAAAAAGTCAAGAAAAAAAAAAGCAAAGTATCAAAAAAGTTGCTACTGCTGCTGCTGCAAAAATGTTGAGAAAAAATTTATACGAAAAACTTTTGCATTTAAAACGAAGCAAAGATAGAAAATATCTACGGACCGTGATGTTTTGCGGAACGCGGAGGCGTTGGTGGAGCCGACAAAAACACAGACAGGAGGGAGTATTACCGTGCCGTGTGCTGCTGGCGCGCAACACTTGGCGGGGCTGCTGTTGTAGTTGTTGTTGTAGTCGCTGTTGCTATCAAGTCAGTTAAATAAAAACCACAGAAGAAAAAACAAGTGTTTAAATGTCAACAACAAACAAAACAACAAAAACAAAGACGTTCAGCCAGGCGGACACAAAGGAGTTGAAATGGCCGACCGCTCAGTGTCTCACTTGCACCCGCGCACCCTGGGCCCAACACACACACTCTCGCACACATTGAAAGAGATAAAACGCAAGTTTCGTCGGTCTGTGGTGGGCTTGTCAGTCTGTCTTCTTCTTCTTCTTCTGTTTCTTCTTACCCTTCACTTCCCTGGACTTTTTCTGTCTGCCTGACTTGACTCTGCTGCCTTCGACTTCTGCATCATCGCATCTTTTTTCTTCAGTTTTTGGTATGTGTAATTTTTTGTATTATTTTATTTTTTTTTACTAGTTGGTGCCACAAAATGTCATGAACTTTTAGGCTGTCTCAACTTGGTCTGCCAGACATTTTGGTCTTCTCACTTCCCTGGACCCTCGAATTCTCACAGCAACCACCACAGACGCCAACCAAGTGCAAGTGTGGTCAAATTGTATCTATGAATATTTGTTGTTTTTTCTCAGACATGTGGCTGCCTGGCACCCCCATAAGCCTTACCCTGCCGCTGGCTTAAGCAATACCAAATAATCACACAAAACTTACCCAAGAGCAATGAAAATGTCAAAAGTATCCAAAAATATTCAATTGCCGAATGGCTCTGCTGACGAGAGAGATCGAGTTGCTGTTGCTGTTGCGGTTTTCGGGATGAATGCAAGCCCCGTTTTGGGAAAATTGACTGCATTTTTCTATGCTGTTTATTACTTTTCTCTTCGAACAGTTCACTCGTTTTTCAATGGGTTTTTCACAGTTTCACTTGGTTGTTTTGTTTCAACTTGCTACAAATTCTTTCGATTAATTAACCAGCCGAATACACGGAGCACACACGGCAGGAATAAATTTATCTGCCTTTTGGCGCATTTTAAATTAAAATTTTTCCTTTTTTTTGTGGGTATGCACTGGACACTCTAGAACAAACTCTCACGCATAAAAATATCCAAATCAAAATGCCGTTAGGTAATTTATTTTTTATGTTTTTACCGTGAGGCGCAACAGTTGCCAAAAAAATCAACACCAAACCGGCTGCTTTTGTTTTGCAATTCTTTTAAATTCTAATTTTTTAATAGCTCGAGAACGTTGATGTGCGTGCGTGTGTCTAATAAAAAGATAACTTTAAGTGGATTTTACTATGATATTTTAATTTTTAAGTAAATACGTTTCGCGCACAAAAACACGGCAATATTCAAAAACATGAACGACCCGCAGAACCAACCAACAACGACGACGACTGTGGAAGGTACAAAGATACAACCGAACGCCACGAATACGTTAAAACCGAGGTATAAGACAAGTTCGAGCGCAGACCCGCTCGAGTTCGATGGCAGGCGTGGTTCGATGGATCGAAAGTCAAAGTAGTAGTTGATCTCGGCCTACCATCGAACTCAACTTCTACTTTGACAAGCCATGACCATAGAAGAACCAGTATTGAATGGTTTGAGTCCTTGCTAAGCCGGCCAAGAAGCAAGCAAGCAAGGGTATATGAGATGCATATATTTTTTGTACTCATGCGAAATTTACAATGTTTTATTTGTAAATTAATTTTAATTTTATTTGGTGCCAAACTGTTCCTCTCTTCATTCGTGAGCCGTGTGTACCTCATGATGCGACTAAAACTCACCAGAGCAATATGGATTTGAAAGGTTTTAGTACACATAACAACACTTGCGTAGAAGTTCGCCTTCAACTCTCACAGCAGCCATGGAGTTTGCGCTGTCTTTTAGTGGCCGAGCATAAGCATTTCGAAATTTGCAGACGCTCTTGCCTTCGAAAACTCTAATAACTCTATGAGTACAATGGCTGAATATGTTTTCGACTTCGAACGATACGAGTAGAAGAGTAGTCCGCCCAAATTATCAGAGAATATTTATGCAGGAGCACCCAATTCGTATTTTGAATTGCAAGAGAGGCTAGCACTCCAGTTCGAAGAGTTCATGAGACCGTTAGTATAAAGCAACATGTTCGAAGAAGCCTCACTCAGTTTACAAGCAACATATTCCTGAATGTTGACTTTATGCCACCTATGAAATGTACTGTTAATTCGGTTTTGGCTATGAAAGTAAAAGTTCGACTCCATTTGGAAAGTGAAACAAGCTGAAAAACTAGCTTTGTTCGCTCTTTCATTTTTAAGATATCTGCAAAGCTAATATTTTAATAAATAACCATAAATGTCTTGGATGGATTTTCTTTATTTTAAAAAAGTTAAGCCAAAAAAATATATATTTTTATACCTTAACATTGTAACATTCTTAAATGGACAGGAAAAGGTTTGGAATACACCAACCACATTTAAACTCAACGCCTTAAAATTCTCAAATGAAGTCCCCAACTAGGGGACTTAAGTCTGCAAACTTTAACTCGAGAAACTTTGAACAAAAAAAAACTCTAATTAAAAGTGCAAAAGATAAATCTCTGACTTGTATTAAATTCAAAACTGTAGAGAAAGTTAAATCAAACCAGAAGGTGAAAAAAAAATCAAATATAAATTTGAAAAACTCTTCGCTATTATTCTGAGGAATCGAAGAAGAAGAAGATTAAACCAGACTTGAAAATAAAAAATTCATTCTCCCGACTCTCCGATCTTCAAAACAACAAATAAAATATTCTAAAATATTTTTATCGAATCTTAACAGTTTTGTCAACGTGTGAGTCGTTATCATATTTTTAAAAGCTAGATCTCAAGTTCTTTACCCTCTTTAGTACCTAAAAACTTCCTTTTCTATAAGAGTTTTCGATTTCCTCAGACAATTAGAACTTACCACCTGAATAAATAAACAATGATAAAAACCCCAAAAAAGACTCTCTTCTTTTGTGCAACCCCGGGAGTCCCACATTTGAATGTCAATTCAATATACCTTTTCTTGGGCAGTTTAATATTTTCCAGGGTTGCAAATGTTTGATTTTCTGAGGAGCCTGACTCTCCCTACTTGGCGTCATAGTAAATAAGTTATCTGTCGTTGGACAGACAGATAGCAGATAGAGAGATGAATGACCTACTAGAAATACAAGGGGAGGGCGCTGTTAGGTTAGAGTTGGACTAGTGCGGAATCCGAAGAGTCTCAATCGAAGACTGAATGAAGGTGGGGGTACAAATGGACGGACCTGGCAGGCTTTATTAATGGCTCATAATGACTTAAGTGAAATTACTGAAGCGTGCGGCTTTTGGGTTTGTGAGCAGTTGGATAGTCGGGCAGATGGGTAAGCGGGTAAGCGAGCGGCTCGGTCAGACAGGCAGCCACACAGACACACATGCCAGTTCACTCCTTCACTCGGACTCGCCTAGGAGTGAGGCACCCCACACACTTTATTCAGTCTACTTCATTCCGTTGATATGACTTGCCGAGAGTAGACGATGTTGGCGAGGACTTCGGTGTTGTTGCTCTTGTTATTGTTGTTGCTCCAATTACTGTTATTCATGTGTGCGTGTGTGTGAGTTACTGTTCTGGTCTGGTCTGGCCTGGCCTGGCCTGGAACATAAACTGCTAGAACTCACACGCGGCATTTAATATTCTGTTGCCCAAGTAAATTTTCTCGCTCTCTTCCACGTTGCCTTGATACTGCCTCATATGTGTGGCAACCATTTGGAGGTCAGTTCATATATTATACTTTGCCAGGCACAAGGTGCCATAAGTAGTAGTCTGTCGGCGCTCTTATTTACTTTTCCCCATACCCGTCCGCATCCCCACTGTTTTGCAACTGTTGCCTACTTTTATGCGTCTTGTGTCTTTCATTCATCTCAAGGCTCCACCTCTCTGTCTCTCTCACCCTTCTGGTGCTGAGCTGTTTTGGTTGCGTCTGCTTTGCTCTGCTCACTTGCTAATTAAGCGAAATTTTGCGTAATAAGCTTCGCCTGTAATTTGCGCAGCATTTTTTGTGTTATTCTTCGTTCGCCTTTTGTTTGCCAGGTACCCGGCCAGTCTGTTCTCTCGCCCAAGATATATTGTGGGAATGTTTTGCTCCTCTTCATTCTAACTGGTTTTGTTTTTGTCTGTGTTGACTTTGCTAACTGTCATCAAGGTGTCCATTGGCTTTGTTATTACGCTTCAATGGATTTTCGTCTGTAGCCTGCATGTGTGCTCAAGTGAAATATGTATCTAATTTTTCATCTATGCACTCTTACGCATTCGACTTGACCCGGGCAACTGGAGCTGGGGCACCCACAAAGACATAGATAAAAATATAAAAGTCAGTTGGAGACATATGTGGGCGAAGAATGGGAGAGCCCAGGAACGGCTTGGAGTGGTGGCTTGATTTGATTTTTATGATGTTCTTGAGGCAGCCAAAATGTAATCGAAGCATATTTTTTTTTATTAATTATTCGCATTAGATCAAATCGCTCTGCTTGTACTTAAGTGGAAAGTAGTCCGACTGCTAATTAATTCTGTCATTCATTGTGAGTTGAAAGGGGGAGAAAATAGAATATTAAGCAAATTTGTTTAAGAAACATTACTTTGTAATATCAAAGGGAACGGAACCACAAAAGAATTTTACTCAGGAAAATAGTTCACAGAATGCATAAAAATTTCGAGAAGAGAAAGATAACCTTTCCCACTGGCTTTATGTTCTCTTGCTTGAACTTGGTCAGTTACTTTTTTCAATTTACGACGCCCATTTTATAAGCTATAAAATAAATAAAATCCCTGAGAAATGCGAGAACCCTGTAAACGGGAACAAACATTCTAATGAATTTATGAAGTAAGTACAAAGTTATATCAGCAAACTGGTTGAATTAATAAATGACTTTTAAACTGAGTAACGGACTAACTGACACAGAAACTGGATCAAAGCCAGACTGCGAGTGCGAGGTAGATAGACTGAGTGTCATAACACAGAGCAAAGATAAGCAAAGGGAAAAGAGGAAGGGAAAGGTTGTGCAAATGAGCACCATAAAGGCTGAGATTCAAAGTGGGAGTTTTTGGGCAGGCGTGGAATGTAATTGCAGAGATTTTGAATGCAAGTTGGCGCCGACAAACACTTCACATCTTATAAGCATTTATGATCATAAACATTGTCAAACATTTGCATATGATAAGTAGCCAAGTCTGAGGCCGAGTCTAAAACTGAGACGGAAAGCGTGGGAACAACTTTGTGTGTGCGATTTTGTCGTCGCTTCCACAAACAGCATTGCCAGTGCGAACCTCTCAGCCTCCCTCCCCACTCAATGAAACTAAGAACAACAACAAAATCTTTACTAGATGCCAGACACGAGTAGCAAGTAAGTAGGTGTATGTGTGCGCCTACATGCCCAAGCAAGACCCAAAAGCCTAATAATATTTTCACAGCTAAGCTCACCGCTCCCGCCTTTGACACCTCCTCATTATTTATTTATGAAGGGGGTAAAGGTAACCTTATCATGGAGGCGAGCTGAGCACAGGCACAAAGCTTTCGTACTGCACTTGTACTCAATATTTTTCGTATTGCCCCTCTCTTTGCCACTTGCCACTCGCGAAAATCGAGGGATGTTGTTATTCTTGTCGTTGAGGTTATGTAGTAGGCGCATTGGTGACAAGCTAACGCTGCTGCTGCCGCTACCTTCAATGTACCGAAAAACGAATTAAAAGGGATTAAGCATACGCAGCGCAGTGAGCAACACATGTTTAAATTATGTTAAAATTTGTTTAAAGTGTGGCAGTGGCAAAAGATCAGAGGGACTCGAGTCCTACAGGCAAACAGAACGGCCGACCAGAAGGCGAGAGTGTGAAAGATAACAGGAGAGTGTGAGTTTCTCATACAGATGTGTGCGTATGTGTGTTGGTTTTGTCACTGATAAGCCCAGGCTCAGATATGCCTGCTTTTGTGCGTGTGTGTGTGTGTGTGTGTGTGTGTGTGTGTAGGTGTGCGGCTTGTCATCGCTTCTTGACTTAAATCGATGCTAATTTTCGGTTTAATTCAACCGGTTTGTTTACATGTGTTTAAATGCCACAGCCTAACCGAAGGGGAGAGGGGGAGAAAGCGTATGAATGAATGTGTTTATGTACTGAAATTCTTCCTCTAACACTTCTCTTGTTTTTGCTGTTGTTGTTTGTGTTGCTGGTATTAAATAATGCCCTTATTATTTTTGTTGATGACTGTAAAAACATTGTCACCAGCGTGAAAATTGCATGATATGGCGTCTCATCTCATTTTTTTCAGATTTGACTGGGCCTTATTAATTTAGTTCATCATTCCATTAAGCTTTTGAATACTATAAGCTAGACTTAAAGTAAGCTTAGCCAACTGGGCATAGAGCCCAGTTTGTATTAGATCATTTTCGTAGGATTTCCAAACTTCTTTTAATCAATTTATTATTTTTTAAGCTGAGGTCTTACAGCACACATGCATAATATATCCAATATAATAACAGCTAACAGGTGTGCAAAGAGTCTTTGAATAAAAAACTTATATAATAGATTTAGTTGATTAGATCAATTAACCAGACCAGGGTTTGGCTCTACTGATTGCCAGAAAATTCATTTCATTTAAAAATCATTTGAATAATTAATAAGACAATATTATACGAAAACATTAAGATATTGTCATATCAGACCAACCCTGAGTAACAAAGAAAATGAAAAGAAATAAAATTGTATTTTTATAATTGACAAAACAGCTACATTGCCTTTTGAAATTGATCAGAGACCAAACAGTTCTATCTCTGTGTGTCTCTCTTTGTACATCTAATTGCATTCATTTTACATAAATTGAAAAATATAAAGAACACAATGTTATTCATTTGAAAGATAAAAAATCTTTGTGTTTGGATAATGTCTTGTTTTGTTGACCATTCCCGATTGGTTTTAAATGACGAAAACTCTGAGGAATTCCCAGTTGATCCCATTCGATGTCAATGTCAAAAATATTGCAGACCAAGCTACAATTTAAACAAAACAGTCTAGCAAGACGACTTTTATATAACCTCATAAAACAGATATTCACATATATGTACAAGTTCTGGATATATATTTATCCGATCTGATCGGATCATTATATTAAATATTTTTGGATTTTCTCAAAATCTTGTAATCATATTGTTTATACCTTTTATGCTTATCATCATAGAGCTCTAAAAGTTACCTCTAGAATAGTCAGCACCACTAGCCAAGTCAATTGAGACATTTTGGATCGGAACACTACATAATATAGCCGCCATGGGAATAACTCACACATTTGTTGACTGATCTCTTTCCAAGTAAACAACTTCGAACAGAGTTTGTAACCACAGTAGATCACACATACACCAAAGGTGTTGGGTAGCGATCGAAGTGACCAATCAGGCACCCCCTAGCTAGTTTTGTAACCTTTTTAGATATAGACTCCAGTTTTCTTTAAGACTAATAGAGAATTTTGCTTCTATTTTTGCTAAGAGAATATAGAAACCATAAAACCATGCAGAATATATGCAGGACATAGCAACCCGAATACCATCCACCCCGCTTTCGCTGCACTGGTTTACTCAACTCTTTTTCAGTGCAACGTCTTGGACCTTGAGCCTTTTGTACTGGCCCGAGCCGGACCTTACCTCGCTCCTGGAGTGGTCTGGTTGGGGCTGAGTTAGTCGACTTATAAATGCAGCTTAGAATTTGTAGCAAATAAAGTGAAATGGCAACGGCTGCTCTGAAATTCAACACACACTCGCACACACAAACACACATTCTTTCTCAAGGAGTAAGCAAGGGACTAACAGAAGTTAAAAGAAAGGGAAAGAGGGCGATGGAAAGCCAAAAAGGCATGCCTGAAAAAATTGGCAATTTAACATTTGACGTTTTCTACGAGTTCTCTTGTTCAAACAATATACTTGGGAATTTGTTTTAATGCCAGACTGCTACAAGGACCACAAGGAGATGAGGGACGAATTCGGTTGAAGAGGGCAAGGTGGAGGTAACTTTGCACGGCATGCCTAGCAACTTACAATAATGGCTTTAAATTTTTATTAGATGACGACGCTTATGCGCCGCCTCACCAGACCAGACCTCACCAGACCCGACCAGACCAATCCAAGTCAGAGCAACCAGTCAGCCAGTCAGCCCGGAAGGCAGCTACAATCTTGGCAATGCCAAGCCAAGTTTAGGGCAGTCCATGAATGTGTATGTGAATGTCTCTGGCATGTGGCACGTTGCAACTGCTTGAAATGTTGTTGAGAACGTGTGTTGTTGCTAATGCCGCTGTTGCTTTTATTGTTTTTGCTGATTTTGTTGCAACTCGCAATGGAAAATGTAAAAATTTCACTCCACACCCTTTTATCGCACACGCACACTCGGATAACGAGACACGACTGTGTGAACCTAGTTACGTTTATATAAACTTGCTCATGTAGAAATATTAACACTAATTACCAAAATAAAATAAATAACGCAACAGCAACAACAGCGGCAGCAGCAGAATTAGTAAACAAGCGAGAAAACTTATAATTCACTGAAAACTTGATGCTCTTTTTAAGATGTTTACCTTAGCTTAATAATTCCGAACTTCTTGGAGACAAAAAGCTTGATGATTCCCAAACAATAATTTTTCCTAAAATTTTTGTATTTTACTTAATTTTTACTAATTGCAGCTCTATAAAACCAAATTCTATGAACCCAGTCGTAAAGTAATATCACAGAGATTAACTAGTCCTTAATGGCAACTTAAAACAATTTATAATTGTGGGCCGCACAAATAAAATAAGATAACCTAAGCCAATCAGAAAGAAGGCAAAAACTTTACTTTCAACTTAATGCCAATTCTGAGAACTGTCCCATATTAGGTGACAAACAAACTGTACTACATTGACTGCACAAAAAGAACAAAAAATGAAGCCGAACGTTAAACTCGGGCGCGGCCGAGTTTGGGATACCCTGTACCTAGTAGACGGAATTAAAAAAAAAAGGTGGCAACCCTAGTCGGGTGGTAACCCTGGTCGCCTGCATTCACATAAAACCTCTGGTCTTAATATTCCTTTGAATCCAAAAACACATTGTTCACAATATTGCAAGCACGCCATCTATCGGACTGCTCATTCGGCAGTTTACCAGTTAGGCAAGGGGAATTAAAATCTTGACCCTCAAAATTTGTTTTTTGCATATCTCGAGTAAATATGGTCCAATTTTAGTCATGTTTGATATCAATCGAAAGATTTTTAGATTCCTAACATTTTTTCAGAAGCAACTAATACTTAAATCCGAAAGGTTTAGACATTATATGGCTTTGAAAAAATGAGGGGTTGGAAGGGGGGCGGGGGGAGAAAAAAAAATAAACTTGACCAGCCTACACACATAAGGAGTCCGAATCCCAAGTTTGGTTATCCTAGCTCTTATAGTCTCTAAGATCTAGGCGTACGCGCGGACAGACGGACAGACGGACAGACGGACGGACATGGCTATATCAATTTCTCTAGTCACCCTGATCATATTGTGGGTAACTTTGGGGGGTCTCCGACGTCTCCTTCTCTATGTTACATACATTTGCACAAACTTAATATACCCTTGTACCTTTTTAGGTACAGGGTATAAAAAATAGAAACAAATGGAATGCTATATGTTCTGCCGACCTTTTCCCTTTTGCCTATTCCCGTCTTCATTTCCCTACAGCCTCCAGATCTGCCTTTGCCCCTTAGCTCATCCGCTTGCGTGTTGTTCTTGCTTTTTCTGTAGCTGATGTTGTCGTTGTTTAGTTAGTTGGCCCCTGAGCGTATGCTACACTTTATTTAATGTTGTCGGGGTCTGGCAGTTCTCTCGCGCGCTGTCGCCTAATTCGCATAATTACGCGCTTATTATTTTTGCACACTGTACCCACCGTTGCTATGTTGCTCTATCTATCTTTCTTTCCCCTTGTCGATCTCTACCCCACAGCCTCAGCTAGTCGTTTGTGTCTCTATTTGGCATTTTGTGTACGTAATTTTATTTAGTTTTGCGTACGAAATTTTGCGCGTTTGTGTGATTGTTTGCCAGTCCGTAATTGTATTATTTGCTTGATTTTATTAGTTGCTACGCACAGCAGTCATAATTAACGAAATAAATAAAACACTCGCAAAACTGTAGGTCTGTTTTTTTTTTTTTTTTTTTTTGTCTTCACAAAAAAAACAAAAAAACATTTTTTTATAGCCACATCAGGACTAAAATACAATAGAGCAAGTCTGCCTTACCTGACTCATAGCGATTACAGTTTCGGTTAAAACTATAGAATAAGTGAATGATGATCTACATCGAAAAATCTTTACTAACATTGCGACCACAACTGTACATTAGATTGAACATAATTATTAAATGCCTGTCAATTTCGTTGCCAGAGTTTTTTCTTAATTTTAATTTTCAACTGTGGAGCGTTTGTTTGCTATAGTGAATTTTATTTGCTCTTTGGAGTTACTATTTTTATCCTTTTGCATTATAAAGCTGGCGGGTAAAACTCTCATAACTAATTGAATAGTTTTTGTGGCATTATAGCTTTGTGAGCTTGGCATTTAATTGTTTAAGGGATTAAATCATGTAACCCTTTCACGCTAATGCTTTTTGGCATGGAATAACAAAATTTTTCATTTCACTTTTGGTGTCATTTAAAAGGGACTGAAACAAATGGGTCACTTACATAAAAACTCTATGAAATATTGATAGAGTATTCTGGATTCTATAAATTCTATCCAAACACAAATAATATTCTTTTTTTTAATCCTACTCAATTTACGAGGCAATATCAAATAAACTAAAAGACAAACAACAGTGAGTTGCGCAGGTCATCTTCAACTCCTCAAAACTTTAAATTGATAGTCTTAAAATTGGCAGGTAGTCTTTATGTTTTTACATCAGAAACTAATAGTTCTTTCCACCTGAATGATATTAGTAATTTGTAGACACTGCGATGCATGAAATTGAGTTTCACAAATAATATGTCTTGTTACCTTGGAAATCAATAATTTACAATCAGGCCCATGTCTTAATCTTCAGCTAAGGGCAACCCACAATTCAGTCAAGGCATTCACATTCGAATTATATTAATTAAAGTTTCATCAATTCAAGAAAGCACCATGACAATAAAAGCTTCTTAATTACAAACATTTAATTACCCCACCTTGTGATTCTCAGAAGTACATATCCGATATTAACACCCCCCAATAGAAAAGCTCCGAAGTAATTCCTTTAGCCACAAAACCTCAATTGAGTCTTCTTTCAGGTTTGCAAATAGGTAAATCAAAACATATATTCCAGCACTTTTTGAGATCCAGAAAAAAATAGCATCCGATACAAATAAAGAGATCTGATTGTGCTTCGACTTGGCCGATATAGTGAACTAAATCATAACTATCATGAAATTCCATATATTTAAAATAATCCCTGTCATTTTGAGTATCAATTGTTGTGGTAATATCTGTTGTATTTTTTTGTGGGTAATTTGATTTAACATTCGATTAATTCCATTTATTCGCTTTTATTGTCGTCGTTCATCGTCAATTTCGCACATCAATTAGTTTCAGACTCTTATTTTTCCAGGCATTTCTTTTCTTTCCACCTGACTTGAAAAATTTTCATACAATTTCCTTGAAGCGTAGAGAGGGGATATTTTTTCCAATGTTTTTTGTGGCTAATTTGATTTTATTATGCGACATTAAATTTTATACTTATGTTTATGTTGTATGTATTGCTATTTGGTCGTCTTCATCTTGTGAAATCGAATTCGAAAGCAAAATTGAGACATTGTTGGCAGTGCGAATTAGCCGGAAGTATTGGCCAGCTGCGACGTTGTGCATTCTAATGATATGTTTAGGCCAAGGCTATTCAACAGGAGGAATTGACAGAAAAAAAGAAAAACTTTGGGTCTGTGGGATGCTCTCAAGCGCGATGATTGGAAATCATTGCAATTGAGGCATGAAAAAAAATACTTTTTTTGGGCCTAAGACTAAGCAAATGCCAGAAGACAACATTCAGTTGGGCCCGAAAATAAAAGAATAAAAGTTATGGCACTGGTATTGGGATAGACAATTTTAATTTCGAAAGTTTAACTCAAAGACTTTCTATCCTCTGTTGGCATTCCTTATCTTTGAAGCAGACTGATTAATAGAAACCAAAACAATTTAAAGATGATTAAGCTTTATTAAAGGAATTGCTTAAATTAAAATCATTTTACTCTATGAGTGGTTCATAAATTTATTTAATGAATTCCAACCAGTGAACTCCTGAACTCTTCAAGGTATTTTCCTTCACAAGCCCTTGCAATTTACCAGGACACTTAAAGTTTCATCTGAAGTTTATCAGTGTCAAATAGAAACAATGCAAAAATTCAAAATTCATTTATAGGGCTAAAAGAGGTTGGGAAACAGGTCGAGGTCGCGTCTGCACCAAAATATTTTTCAACAAACTCCTAAAAAAAACATCACAGCCACACAAATTCACTGGCATCTAGAACATAGACAAAAACTCAGCCACAAAAAAAGCCAAGGGGAGCCACAAACAACCAGAAAACCAGCAAAGGCAGAGCTCCAGCAAAATCAGACTCACTGGCAGACGCTGACTTGCTGACAGCTGAGTATATTCTTAATAATGCATATGGCCAACAATGGCAACAACACTAACAAGGCCACCGCACAAAAACAGACGAAAAATTTACAATTTCGCACGCCATAGCGCCTACAGAATATCTCAGCAGTCGGGAGGGGGAGCGGGAGGGCGAAGCAATAAGTTAGAGGAGAGACGAGTGGAAAGATCCAGCGTTGACGACAATCACAAAACAGACAAATCCTGGAGTTCCAAAAACACCAACAACACAAACATTTCAAACCAACATTCTACTTGGGATCGGAGATGTCTGCGTGTGTGAGTGTATGTGCCCGTTACGTGCCACATGTGCGTCAGATGTGACAATGATTTGCATCGAGGTGTGGCATAAAAAACCAACCGGTACGAATGTAAGCGGAGCAGGAGAAGCAAAGTATCATCGCAGAAGTATGTAGGATGAGAACTTAGGGACTTTATGAGAGTTGTGTGCTGTGTGTTTTTATGACACACAAGCGGGGGGCAGCGGCGCTGAAACAACAGTCTAGACAACAACAAAAGCTGAAAAGTCCATGAAAACGTCAGCCCAACTCTCACATGCCCTGTACCTACCTAGGCTAAAAACTCAGAGACTAAGATAAAAGAATTTCACTTTGTTTTACAATAGTAAAATTGGTTTGATAACGAGTTGAAGTTGTCACCAAATATTTACACCAAAGTGAACACAGTTTTTTTATTATTTTATGAAACTAGATGAAAAATAGTCAAATGAAATGAGTCAATCTAAAAAGGATCAACAAGATACACAGTGGGAAAATTTGTCATTAGCTTTATAAGGTGGAAATTCACCCGATAATGTTACATATCGGTGAGTTAGGTATAAAGCTCATGGAGAATATTTCAGTTTCAATTAATAATTCATGGTTCACAATTTTTTTTTAAAGATCATGGGTTCTTTGTGGCAAATTCTTTCTCTTCCCTAATGTGCCGTATGTAATATTAAGTGCAGGGTATCAAAACATGTACATCACCCTTTGAGCAAGTGTGCAAAATGTAAGAGAATGAAAGATGAGGTGAGCCGATGTAAAGTGAATTGTAGCTGGCAGATCACATTACGCCAGCCAATTCATTGGTTTAGTATTGTCACTGATAGGTAAGCCTAAAATTAGAGTCAAATTTGTCTTGAATTCTCCCCAAAATTTAAGGAATCCTGAAGTCTCAAGGTCAAATGAGATTCTTGTGAAATTTAGAATTGCTGTAATTTCTTGAGCTTTTCAAAATAAAACAGTGTCTTAAAATACTTTTAAGACAATTAAAAATTTTTAATTTGTAAATAAACCAAGAGTCAACTTGCTTAAATCACTTAAATCCCCATAAATCTTTTAATACCTTTTTTTCTTTTTGCTATAATAAATTCATTTCAAGGCGTGTATAAAATGCAAATTGAGTAAAATCTTTTATTTTTAAAGACTTGGACTTTCACTTCAATTGAACTAAGAATGGACAGAAATGAAATCACATTCTCCTTTGAGATTAAAAGCACATCCTCACAGAGAACTTGTCTATTTCAATAGACACATGAAAATAAAAAGATGTGAATGGCTCCATGCTCCGACAGCCGAATTTTTAGAGAAATGGACAGGGACTCATTTTGGCTGAATTGGCCGCTTTTCTATTTACTTTCCATTTATTAGAAAATGGAATGTTGTCCAGAAACACCAAAGCAGTTAAAGTGTCTTGCCCCTGCCTGCCTTTGTGTGCGAGGGGCACATGTTTTCTCGTCATTTTTATCCTCAGCACACGTGCTCACAAATATTTGCGCTACGTGGTTGCACACCTCGGCGCACAGTTTACCTGACTCTCGGGTCCAAATTTGGAATTTTCAAGGGAACAGACCAGTCATTCGCGAAAACCCTCTCGCTCCTCTTACCTAAGACTCTGCGTCCGACATTTAGTTGGAAAATCATTTTCATGCAATGTTTTTAATAACGCAGCAAATGATTTTTTTTTTTTTTTGTTTTTTTTTTCTGATATATGTTGATGTTCCTTTGCAATCGTTTTTGTTTCGCATTACTTTTTCCAAGCCGTATTTACACAACATAAAAAATGAAACGGAAACCAACCGTCGGCAAATTTGTCGTTTGCACATATTTTGCAAGCTCCTCTGTCGCCGCCAAATGCTCCAGCATTGCAGCCAACCCACCTTCACCAACAGCAGCATTCCCTCTCGGTGCCACAAACACTGAGGGTGGTTTGGCGCAAGCCTCGCCATATTCGTTTACCAGCGCATTTTATTTGCGCACTGATTTTCAATAAACACGCAAGAAATTCACACAAGCAAACACATACTCAAGCAGACTACCCAGTAGTTTAGTTTTATTTGTGATGAAATGAACCAATTGAAATTCCATTTTAACTTTTTTAAAAATTCTCAATTGAAATTACAAAAATATAAATCGAGTTTAGTACCCTTCTATGGGGACTACAATACATACATATTTGTTCAGTATTAAAAAAATTTCAATTTACAATTCTGAAAAGTGTAAATATCTCTAAAAATTTGTAAATAACTTATTTCTCAGGAAAACAGTTGTATGCAAGTTGCATGATATGGTCATCCGACTTCAATAAAAAATAGGGTCTCCAACGTCTATTTCCCCATCTTACATGCACAAATTAATATTCTCTTTGTACCCTAAGGTAAAGGGTATACAACGACAAATTTTTTATCTAACAAAATAATAATTTATTTATTAAATATAAAAAATATATATATATATATATATTTTTATTTATTAAATAAATAGAATAATGTTATTTTATTGAGAATTCATAGAGTTATTTTTAATAATTCTTCACTTTAAAAAATTTTAGGGTTTTTCTTGATCCATCTGGCTCCGATATTTCGTGCTTATATTCAATTTTCCTCTCAATTTTTATTTGGAGTCGTGCGATAATTTAGGTTTGGTTTTAGTCACATTATGTGTTATGACAAGTGTGATTGTGTTCTTTGGCATCTTATTGTATATGATGAACTTTCTTTTTAACCGATTTTAAAAATTCATAAATAGGCAAGAAAACAGTGATATAAAGTTCTTCATGATAAAGATTTTAGTACAAGTCTCGCAAATGCTTCTCTGAATGTTGTTCTCAATTTTTCTTTTTACTGTTCGTAATTTATAAATATTATTACCGCCTTGAGGGTCACTTAAATAATTATTTTATTTTAAAAAATACCATTAAATAAATAGGTTACGTGATCCACCAGAATCTAGAGCAACACTTGTGTTTTATACTCTTTTTGGAGAAAAAAGAGTATATTTATTATGCTCTGATATTTGTAACGCACAGAACCAACCATCGTAGACCCACAAAAGTTACATCTAAAATACTTAGAATCACTAGAGTCGATAGAGCCAAGTCCGTCTGTCTGTCTGTTTCTATACAAACTAGTCTCTCAGTTTTAAAGCAAATTTGTCGAAACCGGCCGAATCGGACCACTTTATCATAGGTGTCATACGAACCTAAATCGGTTTGGGTATAGCTCCCACAATTATTGACTGATCTCTTCCAAGCAAACGCGTTTTTTACATGAATATACGTGTTTGTGCTGAATTTTATTAAAATCGGACTACTATATCATGTAGCTGTCATACTAGCCTAAATTGGCCCTAATAACTGACCAACCCTGTTCATGTGATTTACGGCAGAAACAACTGGGAAGAGTTTGTAATCTTCGGCACCCCGAAGGTAACGTAGGTATTTTTTTTTCATCAAATTTAACTCAATTCGCCTCCAATTAGCCCAGTATGACTTTGAATTTTGTTCTTCTTATTTAAAAATTTAAATTTTTTGCATTTTTATGTTTTTCCAAATTTGTATCAACTTTTAAATTATGAGGATTATGGCCAGACATTAATTGGCCTGTTTTATGTTTAGTATACTTTTTCAATGTCAACTTTTAGGCGTTGCCTATTTTTTATAGCGTCCCTGGCTTTTTTAGTCAGTTTGTTACTGTCTACTCTGGGAGACCGCTCAGTTCATTGTCTTCTTTCCCTTTTCCCATGATGTAGGATTTTTATCTTGACTCGTCTGTTATTATGATTATTCATTTGAGCTTATTAAAAGCCTAGGAGCAAACTTTGAATCAAGACCGCACCACATTTGAATATACGACTATATTGAATACAAATTTTCCTAGCTACATATATATTCTTTTG
This sequence comes from Scaptodrosophila latifasciaeformis, assembly GCA_037075145.1. Lineage (NCBI taxonomy): Eukaryota > Metazoa > Arthropoda > Insecta > Diptera > Drosophilidae > Scaptodrosophila > Scaptodrosophila latifasciaeformis. The sequence goes on along the minus strand of JBAMCM010000225.1, from coordinate 105,702 downwards.
TCTCAGACGGACACTCAGATAGGACGAAACATAATTAAGGTGCCGTTATAATATTTATTTTTCTGAGTTTCATGCAATATAAATATATACTATTATGTCAGGCACAGAGTAAAACAGTTTTTTTGAATTTTAAGGTACCATACCATTTTTGCCGCACTCTCTCAAGAGCATTGCTCAGCAATTATCTGATAAACTTATGTTCTACCAAACTTGTAGAACGTTTTTTGATTAGCTATCAATTTGAAAGACTTTACATTTTTAATGGTTTGCATTTCGGCTGCATACTGATTGCATTATAGATACAATACATATTTCCTTTCATTTTTCCTTTATTATAAGACGGACTTTTGCATAGCCCAGTTTCTAGCGCACAGCCAACTAGGCAATTTATTATTGATACTGCCTTACAGCTCTTGGCAATTGCAGCACTTTAAGCATCCACTTTATGTTTCTTTTCATGACCTCAAGGGTTATCTATAGAACCAGCACATATGCATAGAGCAATAACAGAGCATAGCGAAACAGAATAGGCTAAAAAGATGTAGAATCGAGGAACAGGGCAGAAGAAGCCCTGAAGAAGTAAGGCAATCTCTGTACCTTTTGGCTTTGGCAAAATACAACCAGAATATAAAACGAGAGTAACACTTGTCGTGTCGAAAGTTATAGACCCTTTTTGTACTAAGTCTTTAATACAAATAAAATAAAATTATATTATTGCAAATGTAATGCGTCCCTTATAAAATATATCTAGAAGACCTTCTTCGATATATATGTCAATCCAACACCTGCTGGGGTTTGTTCAGATTATTCCGTAAATGCTAAATGTATCAAGCTTTTTTTTTAAAGCTGAAGGAAAATATGCCTGAATTGATGAGACATTCTTCATATTCGCTTCTTTGCTTTGGGACAAAATTAATATACTATGTTTTGTTCGAAAACAGTATAAAAAAAGAAAACATTTTGAGATCTAAAAGATGTAAAATGAAACGGAATTGCTCCGGGGAAGGGGTAAATCCACAGAATGTACATACAAATTCAATCACATAACACTGAAACGTTGCTGAAGCGTACAAAAGCAGACAAAATAAGTAGTATTGGACCGCAGTTGTCAAGTTTTCCGGACTATTAAATACTCCACAGAAAAAAATTGTATTTAGAAAAACACAATTCCATATGATTTGATATGCTCTAAGCTATAAAACTTACACCTTTGAATGCCAATTGATTATTCCCTAAAACAACATTGATTTTTCCACTGCCATCCATTCCTGTCCAATTTAGCGCCCAATTCAGGTATGTAAAGCTGCTGCCAAATACGAATGCCCTTCCCACCGATTAGGTGTAGGAAATAAAAACTTACCCGCTGTAACTTTTCGCTTATTTGCGCAACACCCACTGACATCTACAAGGAGAAGAAAAATTTTCCGCCCAAGTCCAAGTGACAGCTAGACAGAAAGTTGTCAAATCCGCCAGCTTGCCAGGAAGACACAAGCACAGACATTTTGTCTTGTATGTAGATTTAAGACGGAAAAAATTACAGGTTACATTTTATACACTTTTCTAGTACTGATAAAAAGTTGCAAGCTGTTTCGGAATACATGAGGACCAAACTGAAATTTTGAATTAAATAAATTTACATATTGGCTTAAAGTGTGCTCAAGACCTTCCAAAATTGTCTAGACATCTATAAGACTTTGGACATTGATCTTGTCATGTTGTTGCAATACGACTACTTCATTTATTTATTATCCAAGTAAACACTATGTATCTCAAAGTGGAAAACTCTCAATTACTTTATATCTTAAAGATTTGAACAGAAAAACGAAGCGAACCGAAAAGAATGGCCAGGACAAACTTGGTGGAAATTCAACGAAAATTGTTTAACAACTTTCTATGCACGGTCTGAATTTTTTCACATGGCTGCCGAAAAGTTTACACAAGTTGTAAGTTTAATGCCTCGGCGTCGGTGGAGTTCGCCTTTCATTTTCTGTAATTCAGATGTTCTTCTTATGTTACTCTGACTCTCCTTGTTTGACTTTTAATTAAATAATTTTTTGCCACAAAATGAACAATGAGTGAAAACCGAAACTAAGATAGGAGTCGAGGTAAAAATACATTTATGTCTTACTCACACAATCAGAACAACGAAAGCCAACGTGTTGCAAAAATTGCAAATTAAAACTATTGTAAGAAAATATTTAACTGCATTTCCTATTGATTTCTGTGCAGGTGTATGTGCTTTGTAATCAAGTTGCCAGCAGGCAAACAGGAAATTGACGATCTCCTGCAATTGTTGAGCCTGGCTATGTGTACCTTTTGACTCAGGCTATACAGGACTAACCGGAGCCAACCAGGAAGTGAGTGAAGCGAGGCGAGGCGAGGCGAAGCTTCTGCAATTGTCTTTTCAGTAAATTGTCGTTGTGTGTCAATAGTGACTGAGGCAAGTCATCTAAAAGAATTCCGCTTGACTTGTCCTTCTTCAGTTTGTCACTGGTAAACAGTGTAATATTAAGAACCTAATTTCAATGGTTAAATTGGCCTGAGGAACTTAACTTAAACTTCTATACTTAAAGTAATGAGGATATCAAGCCTTAATTTTGTATACTTTCTAGCTTATCTTGTCTAGATGCATTTTCCCATCTTTGGAAGTCGCGACTTAAGCTGTGCAGACATAAACAAAATTAAACATGAAACTATATTATATAGGCTTAAACTAGAAATATAAAATGTTTTAGGCGATATCACAAAACAAAAATCTCAAAACAATAATCGATTAACTTGGATTGACTCATACTGATCAAGGCGTCTTGAACTGATAGTGCAAATGTCTGAAAAATAATTTCAATATTTTAAAATAAATATTTATAAAAATCAAGTGGACGGGTCAATCACAGTAAATAGGTCTTGAGAACTTTTTACACAACTTATATATACGCTGAAGTATTTAATTATAATCAATCAGTGAGGTTGTGATAAATCGTAGCAATGACAAATGGTTCTTTCATTAAATTGTTTTTAAATTTTGGAATACGAAGATAAGAAGCTCTTATTTATCTGTGTGCCAAACACTTCACGTTTTTCAAACACATGCAAAATACCATTAATATAAAAATTGCTTCGGACCACACCTGCAGGTATTAATTTGGACTAAAATTAATATTTTTATATATTCCTTTTTCACAATATAATAATCCTAACTATTATTATCAAAAAATATTTAACTATACTTGTTGGCATCTGGGCAGAGAATATGGCATACTCTTTATCAATTTTAATATATTTACTTATAAAAAATAAGAGTGTATAGAATATTATTTTTAAATTAACTAAAATAACCTGTAAAATTAGTTTACTTTCGGTTTCAGGGCCAGACCTTATGAAATAAATGAGTATAATTTGATAAAGTCCTACAAAAAGCCCTTCAAAACCAAAATCCCCCAAAAGAGAAAAAGTTTTAAAATTTAAACCATTAAGTATTACAATTCACAAATATTTCTATCGCATATACTATAGAAAATTATGGGCTGATAAGTGATAAGCACTTTTACTCAATGGGCAGTTGTATAAAAGCCACACAGAAATGGGCCCTCTTGGAGAAGGTTCTACGACTCGCAACTGAATCAACATGAAACTTACTATCTTAGCAGTCTTTGCGGCCTTGTGCCTGGTCAGCGTAAGTATTTTATTTGTCTTGGAAATTTACTGAGCCGTAAAATGGATGGTTTAACTTTTGCAGATAAATGCCAACGCAGTTGACTTGACCATTGGAGTGCAGGAGAAAGACACTGAATTCCTGCCCAGCGACTTTGCCGATGCTGGAGAAATCGATGCTGACTCCTTCTGGATTTTCTCGAGCATTTGGTGGTCCATCAAGGCTGCTCTGCGTACTCTGAAGGGCTTCAACTGTCTCATTAGTTGGGTGCTCGGTATCAAGACTAGCGCCTTGCAATTCAATGCGGATATTGTGAACTGTGGAATAGCTGCTAGCAAAGACGTCACCAACCTAATTAATGCCAATCTGAAGATTATCCAAACCTGCAACAACATCATCAATCTGCAATCCAATGTCTGTGCCACCGATTCCGAACCCGAGGAACAGAAGATCACAAATAGCTGCGCCGTTAAGGCACTCGGCCAGATTTTCTCGCTCTACAAGCAAGTGAAGAATGCCGTCAGCCTGGCCAAGAAGATCCCACAAACTGGCACCAATGCTTCCGCCTGTGTAACCGATGCTGTGAATACTCTTACTTCTTACTACACACAGTTCCCACAAAACCTCGTTTCCTGCTCCAAGCTGACCAGTTAAATACATTCCTTCGATATCTATGAATTATTTTAAAAATATAATATAGACCTGATCAATTTCATTCAACACTGTGTCACTTGATACTGTCTACAAGAAAATATATATTTCAATTTCTTATATACATTTGAATGGTTTTCTATAAAGTAAAATAAGGCGATATCAAACACACGAAAGTAATATAGAAAATCATCAGAAAGTTAAGTTTAAAACAAGTTAAGACCTGAATTATTTTTATTTATTCACCGCCACATAAGCATTGTTTACTTTGGTAGACAAAAATGCGAAAAAAGTCTTCCCAGCTATAATTAGTTATATATGAATATGACTTCATGAAATATCGATCCCCTGAGTGGGAAATTTTAAGAAGTTAATTCATAAATATCCCAATGGTATGCAGCCCTTTTTGTTTAATTTGGGTGAACTTGAGACATTAAAACACGCCCGAAAGTATTCTTTCGATTACCTACAAAATTCCTAAAAGAACCTAAGAAACTAGCCTACAGATTCGAAATACACAGCGAACATGTGTCCAACTCAAAAAACGGTAAATTCCACCATCTTCGAAACTTTTTGATGTTCTGTCCACAAACTGTAAGTGTTTGGCACGACGCCTTAGCTAATATAAAGTCAGTCCGCACATTTCGCTGGAGCCACGTGAAAAAGAACTGTATGGCAACAACGGCTGCAACACCTAAAAGAATGATGCGTATTTTTCGTGGTTACTATTTCTGCAGCAGCCTCTTCTGGGTCAAAAGGAGAGCACAAAGGGAAAAACTACAAACAAAAAGCTAAGCGCACACACGGCATAATAGAAGTGGCAATAGTTGGCGACACCAACAATAGAAACAACAACCAGAGCAGTAGCAACAATAGGAAAAAGAACTTTGAGGAGAACAAGAGTCTGTGGCATGCATGTGTCCATTGTCCAAAAGTTGCTCATGCAAGGACACGCACTCGAATATGCGAGTGAATCAGAATGAGAGAGAGCGAGAGGGAGGAGGAGGTCTCACAGTTGGCACATCAACTGGTCGGACATGGTGTAAACACGTTTAATGTTGTTTTGTGCAGCACGAAAGACTGTACTCCATTGTTGTGCACTCTCCTCTGTTTCTGATGCTGTTGCAACGTTTAATTTAATCTACTAGTTTGGAGTACGAGTTCAGTAGGACTACCTTGACAGGGGACCAGAACTAAGTTAACAGGAAAATCTCCACAATCTTCCCAGCATATGTGTAACAGTCCAAGCATGTTTGAGTGAGCCTGCTCAACAGTGTTGCCTCAACATTTTTGAACCATTCTCTGAAACGATGCCAATCGCAAAGCTTCTATAGAAGACTTCAGTTTCCATGGATTGTAAATTAGTAGATAGATGTATAGTATTGAAGAAACTCAAATTAAAACAGATTTTGTTCATTCAATCTTTCTTTCTAATCTGCGATCCTGTACAGGATGTAAGCGATCACATGAAATTTATTAATAATCAGAAATCAAAATAACATAATTATTTTTTTTTTTTAATTAATTTATTTTTGCAACCAGGTTGAAGTACTCCTCTCTGTTGCTAGTGAGGTGAACAAGATCTTCAGCTCTTCTTATTCCAGTCCATTCTCTGATGTTGCGTAGCAAAGAAAGTTGCTTCCTACCAATGCCGCGTTTGCCTTCAATTTTACCTTCTATAATGAGTTGAAGTAGTTCATTCAATGCATTTCCTATTATGAAATGAGCAATATGAACTTGCCTGCGTCCATTTGATTCGCAGATAAAGATCTCCACGGAAAGTGATTTTCTTTTTTATTTTCTTGACTTGTTTTTAAAATATTACAAGTTAAAACTGCGTATATAATCTGTTTCCAACGAACCCCGAATGCAGTCAATCCTGGTGCATGTCAATGCCAATAGTTTCAGTTAAATAATTCCGAACTAGAATGCTCAACTCTGACCCAAGTTTATGCGATTTTGCATTTGAAAATGTGTGTGCTGGCACACATGCCAAGCATAACCTGCTTGAGTGCACCACAAGACCATTTAACTTAGCTTCGGCACTGCCGATCTGGCCTGTCCAACGCTTTTCTCCTTCGCCCTCTTGACTGTGTGCCTGTCTCGCTGCATCACTCAAACGCTCAAAGATGGTAACGCTTTCCTCTGAACAAATGCGTATGTGTCTGTGAGTGTAAGTAATTTGCATGGTCAGCTCGTGTGTCCGCTTCTTAATTGCATGCAGTCACGTTGGAACTCCGTGTGCACACAACGAAAACCAATTGGCAATGCCCAAAAAACTTTGCCCACATTTAGGTGCTATTGTGAATGAAACCATATCCTGAGGCATTGCCCACAGAGCTGGCAATACATGACGTTGGTAAGGCTTGTTCTAACTTGTTGAAATTCTAATTTTTGTGAGTCTAAGCGGCTCTGCTTTCAAGCAGCCGACCCTCTCTCTGTCTTTTCCCCACATTAGGTATTTACTACAACCCAAATAAGAACTCCCATATATACCACTTCATTTGCGACAAGCAATGAAATTCACTTCCTTTAGCAGGTGATTATGCCGCCAGTGGCGTTCTCGCCTGTATGAAAGACTTTAAATGGCATGTGGTTCGGCCACATGTGGCGCTCGCTTTACCCTATTAAACTACATCCGGGAAAAAAAACACCACTAACAACAACACCCAAATCGCGACAACTTTGCACTGTGCCATGTGCACTCGACAATCAAAAACATTAAAGTTCTTTTTGTTCCCTGAATTGCCTTGCCATGTCAGGCTTTTTTCAACGCTTGCACACCAAGTGCTCGAGAGTTCACCAAATAGTCAAGAGCAAATGACAAATAATATTGAGCTTCTTTCTTTTTTTTGCGAAAAATACTGATATGCCATTTTAGTCTATATTTAATCACATTAAGTCATTATAACAATAATCACTGCACAAAATTTGAGTGGAATCGAATAACTCATATTGCACTCATAAAAAAAAACCTTATCTCGTTAAAAAAAAAATGAAAAATACAATATACGCCTCAAGTTACTTCAACGTGTTAGAGGTTTAAAGAAATTTAAATTAAGACTATTGTAGTTGATAATATAATATAGCACCTATAGAATCGATCCGTCGAAAACACCAATTTAAGGGTCTATGTGTAGATATTGTCTTATTTTGGAAAAAGTGGCCCAGTGGTTACCATATTCGGTAAGGTTCCTTTGAAATCAACAGTCAACATTGTTCATAATTTGGCTTTCTTGTAGTGGTGCTCAAGTCAATGGTCAACACTTAGCCTTTAATATTATTACATTTATTCTCTATTCATTGTGAACTCGTACAATATATTATTGATGTTTAAAGCTACGCGCGCTGATCCGTTCGTCTGGCCGCCTCGAGTTAGAGGTTGGACGATACATCGATGTATCGTCGATGTATCGATGTATCGCGAAAAAGTCGATACATCGATACATAATTTTCAACGTCGATGTTAACATCGATGTTTTCTAACGTCGATGTTTTTGCTCTAACATCGATGTTTTGCTCTAACATCGATGCATTTAATTTTTTCCATCCCTAAATTCACATTTTAAGAAACCGGCAAGTGTGTAAAATAGATACAAACATGGCTATATCGACTCCTCTAGTGATTCTAACCATAATGGAGGTAATTTTTGGGTGTTTCCGACGCTTCCTTCTGTGCGTTACAAAATTCTGAGCTAAATGAACATACTATTTTCGCTAGGCGAAAAGAGTATAAAACTTCGATGTATCGACGATACATCGATGTTTCCGTATCAAAAACATCGGAGACATCGATGTTCACCAACATCGATGTTGAAAACATCGATGTTTGAAAAATTCGATGTTTTCCAAGCTCTACCTCGAGTCCGACTAACTACTCGACTCTCTGCAGGGTTGTATTTTCTGCAAGGGCTGATCGATATTTACGCCAGATGGCGTCCTGAACGAGACCGCCACAATAATAAGGCAAGCACGCCATCTATCGGACTTTTTTATTAGTCCTTTTGCCCATAAGGCAAACTTTTTCTAAAATCTCCGATCACTCAACTTTTTTCAAGTACCCGAAACTTGAATCTCAAACCTTTAAGACATATAAAGCTTTCAATAACTGAAAAGGTGGAAGAAACGGAGGGGGCTGAAAAATAATAAGCTTGTTACATACATTTGTACAACAATTTAATATAAGCTTCTGGAGGCTCGCGTGCAAATTATTGGTGTGGTTCCAAAGCTTTTCCAAAACGGTACCAAAACCTTATCTACAAAAAGTCTTTTGGTTATAAATAACAAACACTTGTCTGTTTGTATAAATGTCTTATTCTCATATATGGCAAGAGCTAGATTGTAATTTGTTTACCAACACTGCAGTTTAGAGGGAGTTCATTCAATGTTGTCAATATCCAACTACCTAAAAAAAAGTGAAGAGTTCTTAGGTCGTAACTTTTATTTTTATACCCTGTACCTAAAAAGGTACAAGGGTATATTAAGTTTGTGCAAATGTATGTAACATAGAGAAGGAGACGTCGGAGACCCCCCAAAGTTACCCACAATATGATCAGGGTGACTAGAGAAATTGATATAGCCATGTCCGTCCCTCTGTCCTTCTGCCCGTCTGTCCGTCCGTCCGTGTGAACGCCTAGATCTTAGAGACTATAAGAGCTAGGATAACCAAACTTGGGATTCGGATTCCTTATGTGTGTACGCTGGTCAAATTTATTTTTTTTTTAAGTCCGTCTACTAGATCTACTAGGTACAGGGTATCCCAAACTCGGCCGCGCCCGAGTTTAACGTTCGGCTTCATTTTATTTTTTTATTTAATTTTTTTATTTAATTTATATAATTTATAATTTATTTAATTTTTTTAATGGACGTAGACGTACAAAGAATGGTACGATCAAGAGGAATAGCTTAGACAATCAAGTATTCTACTAAGGAAGAGAAGGATTTAAACGAAGGTGCAATAATATACTAGTTTTGATTGATTGCATACTAGAAGCGGAGCAAACTAAGTTCTAAAAGGAACTGCGAAATTAATTCGGCTAATCAACTCAGGGCAGTCAACCATACCGTTTATTAATTTATGCATAAAAAGAGTATTAAGAAGGGTTCTACGGTTTACTAGGGACGGCAAATCTATAAGTTGTAGCCTACTAGAGTACGAGGGAAGGCTCAATTCCGAATTCCAATTTGAGCCACGGAGAGCAAAAACTTTTTTTGAACGGACTCAATACGATTTTGATGCACCTTATATTGAGGGCACCAGGAACCGTATTCTAAAATTGAGCGAACAAGAGCCACATATAAAATCTTGGTCGTATAAGGGTCATCGAATTCTTTAAACCATCTCTTCACGAATCCAAGAACTCCAATGGCTTTATTGAGGGTGGATAAAATGTGACTATCAAATTTTAATTTAGAATCAAGTAAAATCCCTAAATCATTTACTGAGTTTATACGTTGAAGAGCAATTTGATTAAGATGATAGGAGACCAAGAGTGGAGTGCCCCGACAGAAGGTCATAATCTTGCACTTGGAAGCATTGAAATTTAGCAAATTGAAATGCCACCACGAATCAAAAGCACATAAATCAGTTTGCGGATTAATGTGAGATTCCAGATCCTTGTAAGAAAAACACAATTTAACGTCATCGGCATACATAAAAACACGAGAGTGTGATATGACTGATGGAAGATCATTTATAAAAAGAGTAAATAAAAGGGGACCAAGGCGACTGCCTTGAGGAACCCCGGACGACACAGTTATACTATTAGATAATGATTTCTTAAAAAGAACTCTTTGAGTTCTTGAAGTAGGATAGTCCCTTATCCAGGCAACAAGGTTAGATGGAAAACCTATTATGTTCAGTTTATATAAAAGCAAGGAATGGTTAACAGAATCAAAAGCCTTGCTAAAATCTGTGTAAATTACATCAGTCTGGGATTTGTTTTTAAAACCTTTAATTACCAATGAGGAAAATTCTAGGAGATTAGTCGTGGTCGACCTTTGTTTTACAAATCCATGCTGGCAGGGTGAAATTGAGACTTACATAAATGCTGAAGATGAGAAGTTAAAAGTCTCTCAAAAATCTTAGGAATAGCTGACAGTTTCGATATGCCTCTATAGTTTTGAGCATCAGATTTGCTACCTTTTTTATGAAGAGGAATAATAAAAGACTAATTCCAAATAGCAGGGAAAGAAGAGAGACTGATTGATAAGTTAAAAAGTTTAAGAACGGGCTTACACAGAGATTCAGCACAATGCCTTAATAAGCACCTGGGGACCCCATCCGGTCACGGGGAAAAAACTGGATTGATTAACTTAAGTTCATTAAGCAACTGAATTTCCGTAATTAAAGGAGAGTATATATTATTTGACCGAGGAAGGTCAAAGGGATAGTGCCGATCCAAATTAAAATTTGACGTCGAATAAATAGATTTGAAAAAGGTACCAAAAAGATCAGCAATAGACTGGTCAGTATTTGCTTTCTTATCCATAAAAGATAACAAAGAAGGAAAAATAGAGGTATTACGCTTTGAATTGACGAAATTAAAAAATTGTTTGGGGTTACGCCAAAATTAAGGAATATTGGACCAACATATTTCTGGGAGATTGAAATCGCCCAAAACGACAAGGTAGTCCTTATCGGTTACAAAATTCGAAACATTTCTAATATAGTTTAAATGACACATATAAACAGAAAGATTAGAAGAAGGAGGAATATAGGAGACAGTTAGAAATAAGAACATGCCATTCAAATCAATTTTTACACAAATAAATTCAATATCTACAGGGTTAGTAGAAAGAAGTTCCGAAGGTAAGGCCGAGTTAACAGCTATAAGAACGCCGCCACCACGACCAGACACACGGTAAGGTCTAAAAACTGAAAAGTAATTACCTAACACTTCGGAATCCAAAATGTCAGGCTTAAGCCACGTCTCGGTTAATACTACTATGGAATAACTGAAACCAAAGCTACTAAGAAAAAAACGACTTAGTTTAGATTTAAGTCCTCTAACGTTTTGATACGCTAGATGAAAGGGTTCTAGTTTTTTGGGAGTGACGAAGGTGTTAGGGAAATCGGATGCCGATTTTTTCCTTCGCCTTAACTCCTTAACTACAACATGCTCTGGCCAAAAATCTCCACAACGAATAAGCTCGAAGAAGCAAGGGAGAAGGCTAATTTTAAAAGATGCGATCTCCCTAGAATAAGTAGTTTCGAATTAATATAAGATATTACATCTTCCGATATAAGATCAGGTGCCAGTCTGGAAACAAACACTTGCTTCCTCTGTGGAACCCCCACCAAAAATTTAGGATTCACATCAACTGGGGCAGAAGTATTAGGCCTCAGTAGTTTGTGGAACCCCAACCGCCTTTGGAGGGGATAAATTACTACCTAGAGCGGACATACTGAACGCTACAGGCAACGGACTAGGTGGGTTTGCTGATTTCCCAGTGTCCAGTGTGCAAGCATTAGGAGTTGCCAACATTTTATTATTAGCAGACCTAAGTACCGGCCCAGGGGACACGAAAGAAATAAGCTGATTGTTTCTTATAGGAGGACTTGGAGTTGGAGGCCCATTTGCCGGAACTTGGAGGACACGCGAACAAGTCTGCGTTTCCAATTTAAGAGCTTTAATCCATAAGATTGGCTCTCCAAAACTGAAAAAGCCTGCCTGAGTTTATCAAAGCCTAGGTGAAAATCTTTTAATCCACACCTAGTCTTCCGCATAAATGCTCGCATCTCCATCTCAACTTCCCGGCAAGCCTCACAACTCCACTTTAAAACTGTACGAGCCTCTATGAAGTCATTGACGCGGCCTGTGTAACCAGCACACTTCACATGTATGAGGGTATCACACAGCCAACACCCAATAACCGGCATAGAGGTGGATTTAGAATTTTGGCAGTTTTTTTTAACACATACAAACATTATTATTTATTTATTTTATTTTAAAGAATTAAAAATTTCAAAAAGTAAAAGCAAGTTAGTTTGTTTATTTTAAGGCAAAGATTATGCACCGATGCACTAAAAAAAATGAACAGAAATTAAGCGGGGTAAAGAGTGATTAATTTTGTGAGCACAAATAAACACGTCCGAGCGCGACGACAGACAATTGCCAATGAATTTTAAGATGGTCTTGCAACCAAAATTGACTATTGTATTACTAATACATTTGCACAATAACACAGTAAATTTTTGGGGGCTCGCCTACTAATCATTGGTATGGTTTCAAAGCTTTTCCGAAACAGTACCAAAATCTAATCTACGAATATTATGATGGCTATAAAAAGCAAAAATTTCGGTTATTGCATCAGTTGCTGTTTGGCAGTCGGTTGAAAAAGAACAGTGAACAAAGTGCAATGGACTTATCACCTATATTTTCAAAATCGGAATTCGAATTTTTACTTTTTAGTCTACAGGACTGTCAGCCGGTCCTAAGCGATCCAATGATCATCCAATGATCAATCACATCTAAAAATTAATACCAAGAACAAGCCAAACACTATTGTTTTAACGTGAAAAGCATGCATGGTTGCAAGTTGAAAAAAATTTATCATAAGTCACAAAAAAGACAGTGCAAAAACACTCCGACAGTGGAACTTGAAATAAGGGATGGAAACCATAACCCGATACAAGGTCTTGAGTTGTTTTGCTATATTGAAATATGCAAATCGAATGCTGCAGATTCGAGAACCTGGAGTCCCAACTTTTGTCCTTTTGAAATGTTCAATAAAAATGGACCAATAAAAAATTTCTACCAACTAATTGATCAAGGTGCAGGAATCTACAAGTGCACAATAGAAAACTTTTCTCTTATCACTAGAGTCCAAGCCAAGAGTAAAATTAAAGTCGTAGAATAAAAGTTGTCCCTATATCGCCGAATCACAGATGGTGTAGATGGTGTAACAAAAAAAAAAAAAAAAACAACCCAACATCCACCGTTGTTGCCGAACTAGCCCTACAAAATACACAGCTAAGAAATAATTTGAGTATCAAAAAGAACCCGCGACGACCAATTAGCAAAATGCCTCTGTTTTCGACTGCACGCATGCAAAAATTTTCGGCAAAGCGACCGATAAGTAGCCAAAGCTGCGCTGCTTGTCTAAAGCGACCGCTTCAAAGAACAGGGGAAAGGGAAAAGTCGCAATTACGCGAACGCCCTACCGGCAATTTTTAGACTCTTTTCGAAGAAAAAGGAGTCTATTCACTTTGCTCTGATGTTTGTAACGCACAGAACCAAATATCGTAGACCCACAAAAGTTACATCTAGAATACTTAGAATCACTAGAGGAGTCGATATAGCCATGTCCGTCTGTCCGTCTGTTTCTATGCGATTTACTCCGTCGTCTTAAAAGCTATTTTGCTGAAACTTGGTATTTAGCCTTCTTTTTTACCTAGGTAGTACACTAGTTTGAATCGGCCAGATAGGACCACTCTTTCACATAGCTGTCATACGAACCTAAATCGGTTTAGGCAATAACTTCCACATTTATCCGATCCTGTTTAAATTTAGCACGCATATGTTTTTTATAGCAAATAATATATATACCAAATTTCGTAAGGATCGGACTACTATATCATATAGCTGTCATACAAATCGAAATCGGCCCTATTAACTGACCAACCCCGTTCATGTGATTTACGGCAGAAACAACTTCGAAAAGAGTCTGTAATCTACGGCACCCCAAAGATAACGTTGGGATTTTTTTTTTATACCCTGTACCTAAAAAGGTACAAGGGTATACTAATTTTGTGCAAATGTATGTAACATAGAGAAGGAGACGTCGGAGACCCCCCAAAGTTACCCACAATGTGATCAGGGTGACTAGAGAAATTGATATAGCCATGTCCGTCCCTCTGTCCTTCTGTCCGTCCGTCCGTCCGTCCGTGCGAACGCCTAGATCTTAGAGACTATAAGAGCTAGGATAACCAAACTTGGGATTCGGACTCCTTATGTGTGTACGCTGGTCAATTTTTTTTTTCTCCCCCCGGCCCCCCTTCCACCCCCTCATTTTTTCAAAGCCATATAATGTCTAAACCTTTTGGATTTAAGTATTAGTTGAAAAGTTGTTAGGAATCTAAAAATCTTTCGATTGATATCAAACATGACTAAAATTGGACCATATTTACTCGAGATATACAAAAAACAAATTTTGAGGGTCAAGATTTTAATTCCCCTTGCCTAACTGGCAAACTGCCGAATGAGCAGTCCGATAGATGGCGTGCTTGCAATATTGTGAACAATGTGTTTTTGGATTCAAAGGAATATTAAGACCAGAGGTTTTATGTGAATGCAGGCGACCAGGGCTACCACCCGACTAGGGTTGCCACCTTTTTTTTTAATTCCGTCTACTAGGTACAGGGTATCCCAAACTCGGCCGCGCCCGAGTTTAACGTTCGGCTTCATTTGTTTTGTTTCTGTTGCATTTTTCTTTTTTTTTTCTAATTTTATGCATTTGGAGGAACTTTAGTTTTGGGAGGTAATTTATATTAATTATGATTATTATTATATTCTTATTTATTTATTATTAAATATATATATATGTATAAAGGGATATATTATTATTATTATTATTATTATTTATTTTTATTTTTTTTGCTTCACTTGCAGGCCAATGCGCCAATTACAACATTTATCAGTAGCAAGCGCTTATCACTTTCAAAAACTTGGAATCAAACCACCAAACTTGAAACAGTTTCAGGTTAACTCGCGAATATATTTATCATATGCCATTTATTTATTTTATTTTAAAACTAAATAGAGTATGAGAAGATTATTGTTTATATTATTTCTTTCCTACTTTATTTTAAAATATAAATTGGAAAAAAAGTTTCGAATATCCAACACAATAACAGCATGCAAAGTTAACAATTAGAAGATTATGTTCATTATTCTTACATAAAAATAGTTGGCGGGTGGAAAAAATTTATCACCAATCACAAAAACAGATTTGCGAAAATAATCCGGCAGTGGAAATAGAAATGGGAAATGGAAACCACAACCTAGCTAAATCAACAACCAACCTCGTCAAAGAAAAGTTGTTTATATCCCCGTATCACTAATAGTGCTTAAAAGCGTTACTAATAGCGTTGAAGGACTTTATGAATTTTGCAAAGCAAAGCTGTAAAAGAATTAAAAAGCCGGTAAATTAATTAATGCTTTCTAATTTTAATTTTGTTTCCTTAGCTTTCCTTAGCTTTGATAAAGTGCATTTACGCAAAGAACTCTAAACCTATCATTTCAAAAATATTTATGGGTCTAATTTTTGGCCCAGTGAATATACAAGCATTTGGGAAAAAATTAATTGAAAAGAGAATTAAATTAAAAAATTTAAAATATGTGACCTTAACCAAAAATATTAAATAAAATTGCATTAAACATACAGACTGTTAATTATAAATGATTTGGACAAGAATATGGACAATATGGGAATAGCTAAAAACAACTTTACTACATAATATTTGCGCTATCATTAATAGTATATTTGACTTACTATTTGTACATAATTAATTTGAAAGCTGTCCCCTTGTAACCAAAGAAGTTGGCAATTTTTCAAAGTTCCCTAATGCAGAAGAATCCAAACAGTCCATGTATAACAAATATCCTTGGACAAGACCAGAGCTGCCAATCGTATTATTCTGGTTCATTCTTTCTGCATAAAAACCATCTTACATATATAAAAGTGCGCAGGAGCATTTAAAGCCTACAATACCACTTTTGTTAAAGATTAATTACAAGATTAAAGTTAATAAAAAAAAACGTGAACAGTCTAACGTTGTTTGTCATCAAGCTGTTTAATGTAATTTGTATAATTTAAAAAGAAAAACAATTTTTTTAGAAATTGACCAATAATAGAAATCTATTTGAATTCAAATTTAATTTTAGTGGCAAAACCATGGTTGCACTCGAAAACACTTTATCAGCCAAAAGAGGGCTCTTTCTGATGCTGGTGATTCCAGAGGGCGCTCTGTTATATATAGATAGAGTTTTTTGTATTCTGCTGCTAAATTAAATAAAATAAACAGAAAATCACATTATTATTGAAGAAATATTGGCGCAATTCAATTTTCGCCAATAATTATAATAATGAATAAGAAGACAAAAGATTTGACGTTTATACGCTTTGGAGATGTGTTATATGATGCACAAAAGCGGCTCATTCTTCGCTGCCGCAATTGCCAACGACATTTTATAAACTTAAATTGTTTTCAGTCGCATTTGGAAAAATGTGCGGGAGTTGAACACATACTTAGGAATAAGCAAGATGAATTAAGCTATGACCAGAGCTCAAGAGAAACAAGACTACTCAATGGCAGACAAGAGGTAAGAGGCGCGAGTCCTTCTTTTGATATAATAATATAATTATTAATTGCAGATCCATATATATGACATAGATGCTGTCCGAAAAAGGACTTGTAGTTGGATTGATTTGCAAGCTGAGCTTAATGACCCTCGGTGGTACACTCAACCTTCCAATATCACCAATACCAAAGAAAATGTAGCGGAAGCAGAACCCAAGGAACACAATTCGTATATGACAGCCCCAACGACGGCGCCGAATCATAACAACAGACCCATACTTATAAATCGCCAGCAGCAAGGATCTCATATAATAAGCTCACCCAATAGCAACAGGTCCATTATTTTACAGCGTAATGTAATAAATGAATTGAGACGTTCAGAAGCCGTAATAAATTCAGCTAGATCAGGGCGCATCAAAGCTGCAGAAGCCGCTCGCAGGTTACATGAGAACAGCATAAAACAAATTAACTATAACAAAGTAGAGGGCGAAGGAAATCAAAACACTCAGAATATTCTTAACAAGTTGCGTGCCTGTGGAGTTGAAGTAAAACGACGCTCAACTACTGCTGAAGCCGATGCCACATCAAAGGAGGCAAAACACTCCAAAAACCAAGTCGCACTCGATATAATGCGCAAGCTACAATCAAAAGGAATAAAGTGCACCAAAGTAAATAATGTCAAGAGAAATAAATATGATCCCAACTAAAAAAACAAAAACGTTTAAAATATAGGATTTGGCGGTACGTTGTCAAATTAATTTATTTGGATTTTTATGTACACACCTTTCGATCAGCTGTTATGAAATTATGTTTGTATGGTCACACTGTCAAGTTTGCGTAGTTTAATATTTTACTTGTCGTCGCTCGTGTTTTTGTTGGACCTAGAAAATCGTGTCTGCATTGCGATAACATACAATATTTAATGTGGTTTCTTCTGAAAAGCATCTACTTTATGTTTGGAACACGGATATAATTCAGAGATAACAGCATTATAAGGTAAATTTCTCTGGACAGGCTTACATAATTATGCTTTTTTGGGGGGAACTGTGCAAATCATTTGTCGGCGAGTAAAGAAAACAGTGACATCATTATAGTTTTTAGAATTGAATGCACGTTCCACACATTTCATATTCTCAGAATATTTTGTAATTACACAACATTTCTCTATTATTACATCCATTGTAAGGCCATCATTCAAAAATGTGGCACCCAATTCACCAAAACAAATCAATAAACTCGGAGCGTCTCCAACCTTTATCGACAATGGCAAATTTATAATGCCTACAAATAAACCAGATCGAAATTCCTTATGCTATTAAAGAAAGCACTTTGGCATTTAAGGTGATTACTCCCTGATCGACCCAGTTCAATAAAACACATATTTGTTTTACATGATTTAGCTTTATTTAAATTAGTTTCGATTCTTTTGAGAATTTCACTTACAACTAAATCGAATTGCATTTTAATTTTCTCTCTTTTTGTTGCTGTTGTTGATATTGGGGAAGTGTGTGGCTAAACTATTTTGGTGCATTCACATTCATACATTATGTGTTATTAAATTAATGAGTGTTTCTTACTTTACCAACTTAAAGCTGTTTAGATTTATTTAAAAATGTAGTTATTTGTTAATTTGATTTAGTGCATTTTTGCTTCCGCCATCACATTTAACATCATTTAAGCTAAAGTTTCCAAACATTAAGATAAAGCAATTTCGACGGTGAAGGGATTATGTTTAGTTAAATTTTGTTACATATGCACAAAAAATATTCATCGGTTGTTACTGTTCTTTATCTTATGAAAATATACCATTTAAACAACTATTTAGTAAATATAATTTTTTTTTTTGTGGGGAGAAGGGAAAGTGTAAATAAGCCATGAACATACAGTTTTCCAATTATAATATTCATTTAATATAAATAAATTTTCATTTGAATTACGGACACTTAATCGACGCGCATGTATGGCTCCTAGGGGGGATTCGAGGGGATGGTTTTGGTAGCGCAGTACCATTACTCTTCTACTCTAAGGAGCGACGCCGCAATTGTTTCCTCATGCCGCCCAAGGCCGCTGTACTACGGTCTAGCAATTCGTTGGAAAGGCGCGCCAGCAATGGAAGCTCGCGCATGGAAACATTTACCGATGGCAGTGGAGCCAACTGCTGATGCAGTTTTTTGATTGGGTCCGGTTGGTGTTGGGGTGTAGGGGGCAAGCTGTTGGTTTCAGCACTTATTCTTATGAGAGGTCCTTTTAGGCCCGAACGTACCACGACGTCGGCTTCGTCCTCGTCGATGTGGCGGGCCAATGCCTCGGCTCCAATAGAATCTGGTCGAGAGGATTGTGTTAGTTTGGCATTTGACCGCTCCGTTTGCTGCTTAGCCGCCTCCTTAAGCATCATTAGGTGATCCAGCTTGTCCACGGTGGTTTTCAGCTCGTGCTCCCAGACATCGTTCTGTTGTTGACCATCGCCACCCTCGATGGGCCGGACTGCTAGGATTTTAACTTTTTGCCGCAGCTCTTCCAAGTCCCGTTCATCCACCACACCACGCAAATCGCCCGTTTCATCATACTCGCAAGCGTCCTCCTCATCATCCTCTGTATCCATAGCAGTTGCTTGGCGCTGGCCAACACTAGAGCTACCACCCAATGATATTTGACTTCCTGCTATAGAGGGAAAGTCGCACTTTTCCAGTTCGAGCTCGAAATCTGGCAGCGAAGGTAGCGCACTGCTTGTGGGCGAATTAAGTTCAGCTCCAACGCCAGGCTCTCTTGGCCCCGGTGGTGGTGGCGAACTATTTATTGGATAATCCCCTCGCTGCCTATGTATGTCTTCACTAATCCTCTCCAGACTTCGCAATGCCGTGGCATAGGTGCTTTTGGCCGCAGCCACCTGTTGCTGCAGTTCCTGTATGCGATTCTTTTGGGTCTGCAATTGATCCTGGCAAACCTGTTTTTCCTCAAAATAGGGTCGAGACTTGTTTATGCTCCGCCGGAATCGATCCTCCAGCTGTTGCACCTTCTGTTCTGTGGTATGAAAGACTCTTGTACGCCTCTGATGCTCTGCATGACAATCGGCCTTTTGTTTCTCGGCATCCATAACCTTCTGAGTAGCATGGTTCAGCATCTCCTGCCAGGCATTATCAAACTGCCATTCATGTGAGTTGGACATGAAGCGCTGCTCGGCTAGTGCTACAGTTTCCTTCGCAGCAGTGTGAATTTCTAAAATAATACATGAAACAAATTACTTATGGAACCCCCGAATGGGCAGTAACTCAGTAGCTCACCATTGGCTCTTTGGAATTTCACTGCTGCCCTTTGGCACTCTATTTGCGCCTCGCGTGCCTTCTCCAAAGCCTCATAATAGGGTCTTGCCTTCTCAATACAATTGCCCAGCTTTTTCGAAGAGAGTTTCAATCGCCTTGTCGACTCATTAAGCAGAATACGAAATGTGGAATTGGCTTCCTGAAAGTGAAATGGGTGTTAACTAATTATGGTTGAATCGGAATCTGGTCACCTACCTCTAGTTCAATTTCCAATTTATTGATCTCATCAGTTGCACTATTGAGATTCTCCAGTTCAATCTGAAATGAAAGGAATCATTATGAGTCTTATTACAAGTAAATCTTTTCGAAATTGTTTCAGACTAAGGCCAAAAGATGTCGAAAACTCCACACAAGGATCCGAGCAGTAAATATGACCTGAGCAAGATTTCTGCTCGAGTGGACCGGGTGAAGGTCAGTGGCTTAAAGCGCACCCACAACGATTATGTGATGCGGGCAGCCGAGGGACTCTTCAAGGCGGACAACTTCCAGGCCCTAATGATCGAGGCTATGGCAGCCAAGACCTATCTGCACGAGCTGAGTGTCTTCAAGGATATCAGTGTGCATATTGACATCAGTCGTGGGGCCAATGCCTCGCCGCAAGGCTACGAGGTTACATTTAAGGGGAACGAAATGTCCCGAGTGATTGGTTCGGCGGGCACTGAGATCGGTCAAAGTGAGGGCTCCCTACGCACCGAGTTGACCATACCGAATGTCTTGGGTCGGGGGGAGAGTATATCAATTCAAGGCAGTTACAGCAGCACACGAGACCACGACTTACAGCTAAAATTCTGGAAGCCCTTCTTCCACACCCGCTTCAAGGAGAATCGACCAGAGTAAGTAATAATGCAGATCTTGAATCTCCGCGAAAACTAAATCACTTTCCTCCTTATAGAGCCTCCTTTAGCATATTTCGGCACACGAATCGCTTCGACATTAGTTCCTTTCAGACTAACAATTTGGGTTATATTGTGGATTTCTCGGCTCACACTATGCTGGGCGTGGATGTAAGTATGGGATCATTGGACACTCGGAGATCTAAACTACATTTTGTCTTTCCAGCTGACACATTCACTACAATACGAAAACTCCATTAGGGACCTGAGTCTCTTGAACAAGTCGGTTCCCTTTGCCATACGGGAGCACTGCGGACCCAAATTGGCATCTCTTATACGCTATTCGGTGATCTATGACAATCGGGATGCCAGCGTCTTTCCTACCCGTGGCATTTTACTCAAATCCACTAATGAATACTGCGGACTAGGCGGCAACATAGCCTACACCAGCAGCACAGCCCATGGTGAGGTGAATGTACCCCTCTTTCCTGGTATAGTCGCCCAGTTTTGTGGCCGCGTCGGTGTGCTCCGCGAAACGAAACAAACCTCCGTATTGCCCATCAATAACCTATTTTACTGTGGCGGCCCTCTCACACTACGCGGCTTCAAATATGGCGGAGCTGGTCCTGTCGTCGACGGCACATTCATTGGGGCCCAGACCTTCTGGTGTACAGGTGCGCATCTCTGGGCCCCCCTGCCCTTCTCAGGAATCTTCAAGGGACTGGCCAACAATTTCCGATTGCATTTCTTCTATAACATGGGCAACAGCAACAGCTTTTCAATGGGTAAGTCCTTAAGTCCCCCACTGGCTTGTTGTAAGACGCTTAAAACCTCTTTCTTTAAATTAGAAAACATGCGTAGTGCCTTTGGCATGGGTCTGGCCCTGAAGCTGGCCGAGCGTGCTCGCATCGAACTGAACTACTGTATACCTGTACGACGCCAACATACGGACAAAGTGCACAACGGCTTCCAATTCGGTATTGGCTATGAGTACGTCTAATGTGTGTTTGTGTGTCACAAAGAGGAGGCGGCAGGTGGAGGGAGGCAATATCACACTTGTGTATTTGTTGTACTTAGTAATTTAGTTCCACCGGCTGACCACTACTCCTCAGATAATATGAATAAAATTTAAAAATTATATTTCTAGTTCTCCTCCCAAACCTCTCCTAAGTAGATGGTTTAATTTTTGTCAATGCATTTTTCGTTTCTTACAAATTCGTTAGGATACCTTTAAGTTTTTGTATATATCATAAATTTAAACAGAAAATATATAAGAATTGTTGAAAGAATAAAATTCGAGCAAAAGAAGAAATTATTTTGTTGTTCATAGGGTAAGTGAAGTGCTACGCTGGGCTTACGAAGAAGCAACACGAAGCTCTCCGTGGAGTGATTTCCGAACAATTTCTATAGCCCCATGTGAACGTGAAATTGCCTTTTGAGCAGCAAATCCAAAGCAAACCTAGGGGCAGGCATACAGGAAGGGCAAAGAGGAAAGTTAAATATTTCTTCCTCCGTCCTCTTGTGACGTTAAACATGCACGAAGAATTGAACCCAGGCACTTTAAAAATCCACTGGCAACTCAACGCACAGTGCCATGCGACTATGCATGATTCTGTTAACTAAGAATTCATTTAACAGCACATGTACAGACATGTGGCAACATCGTTTCGTCACATGGTGTTCGCGTGTTTGTTTTGAGTAATGAAATTCAAACATTGAAACATTTGCTTTTTAAAATATTCAGGTACTAAAGAACAAAATATTTACTTATTATTTATTTATTTATTTTTTTTTTTCCAACTTTCATATTTGATTAGCCAAGAACAGATTAAGAGGAAAGAGAACATATTTATTTATGGTCGATTTATGAAAATTGTTATGAGATTTTGGTGGGCGGGGTTCTTGCATTGGCCACTGCCATGGATCGCTGAACTCTGCTACCCCGATGTGGTTACAGTATTCAATTTTACATTTGTTCAAAAAGACCGGTTTGAATTAATTTAATATGAGTGTCAGTTTAGCCAAAGGTATGCATGTGTGTATGTTTTTTATTACAGCTCTTAAAGTTTGTCCCAGTTTGTTTTTATCGCGGGCATTTCTCCACAAAGCGGGCATACGGGAATGTATACAGTGGCGCTGGTCAAAATATTTCAAAATTAATTTAAACTACCTAAAGGGCAATACAGATATTTCTTCACACTTTTTCGCTATTTTTGGAGAAGTGCCGTCGGTCACCACTCTGCGCTTGTGGTCATGGAGGGCGGCTTTGTAGCAATATTCGTCCCTTTCACTCTTTCACAAAGCAGCATCACTCAGTGCCTCTGCCGTTGATTGATTTGAAGAGTCTATTCGAAACCGGTTGCAGTTACCATTTTGGTATTGACTGTGCTTGACTTTTGCAACCAGTTTCCGACGAGGCTTTTGGCTTGAACTTTTCATGAATATAGGAGCAGCCCTGCCCAGCTCCACCAACCTCAGCCTGCCTGCTTAACCGAACTACCACAAACTAAACTGAAAAATTCAGTTAATTAAAAGTTTTCCATTGCCAAGCAACATGCAACAAAATCAATGAGTAAAATGCGAACAATTTCCTTTCCAAGCTCATCAAATGCAAATTAAAGGGCAAAGGGAAATTAAATTTGTTATTCAAAGACAAGCCCAATTAGCATTTCGAAAAATTGCATTGTTGGCGAAAGTGAATCCAGAAATGCCAATTCAATGTATTCGGCCTGAGCCAAAGAGTTTACTGACCTGAATGCTAAATTTTATTCGCAATTAAATTTCAACTTGAATGGGACTTGATTAATTTTTGCAGCCGAAGTCAAACTGTGGGGACTTTATGGGGTCTTTCGAAATTCCAATGAAAGATTTTTTTATAGACGCTTTTGTGAAATAGTATTACCAGACCCTTTCCAAAAGGCGGAAAATCACGCGATTCTCTAAATCTTTCGGTCTGAGGGTTAAACTGAGTGTTATGTCAATTTTAAAAGGACAGAGGCCAATAAGCCTTCAAGGTGGAAGACACTTTAATTTGGAATTTTCAAATACCAAGCCAATAGTCTTCATAATTCATTTCTACTGATTAGCAAGTAGCGCACCCTCAGTCAGAAAAGGGAATGCTAATGACGCCGGTCTTCGTTGGGGAGGACCTGGCCCACATGAGGTGGTAATGGTAATTTCCCTTAGTGGCGGCAGCCAGCAACTGCGTAAACATTTGCCAAAGGAATTGTGAAATTTGTTTATCGTAACTTGAAACCGCTCATCGATTGCCTCCTGAACTTGCGTAATATCCAAGCGAGTGAGAGCGACAGAGAGCGAGCCCAATAGAGGGAGAAGGCAAATACAAATGGACAAGAGAAATGCTTGCGTCACAAAATGTCAAACATATTTGTGGATTGTGGGTGGTCGACATGTGGAAGAAAGAAAGTACTTGCTGTTTCTACGTCTTACCTAGGAAGCAAAACTGGCACAAGTGTTGCCATTGTTGTGGGTGCTTCAGGTGCTGGCAAAGTTTTGCGGAGAGAAGAGTTCAAAGCGTGTTATATAAAGACGACGGCTATAAAAATAACGGATGCGTAAGTGAACATGAAAAAAAAGAAAAACAGAAACCCAAAAACAAAAGCAAACTTCAAAAGAAATTATGACAACAGAGCATGACTAAAATGCAATTGACCCTAAAAGTAAATTAAATCAGTCCAAAGCATTTTTAATCTTAAAAAAAAAAAAAAAAAAAAAAAACATTCCACACGTAACTTTGAAAAATTTTCCCAATAAACTATTAAATTGAATGATGTAATCTAATTAATCCCGGTTATTAGTAAAATATTTACGGATACGGAGGCACTGGGTGCTCTCTGCTTTTTGAAACGGAAACGAAATTTTCAAATAAATGCAAAAATCGAGTACTGATAAGCTCGAACAAGATATGAAAAAGAAATAATTTGATAACAATTGGTCTATGAGCTATTAATGAATTATTAGCAAAAATATCGGGGCCGTGGACATGTGACAAATTAACAGCTGAAACTAGAGGGACTTTCGTTTTTAGCACTAATTTCGATGGTCATTCGGTAAATCACAGAGGCCATTAACATTTATAAAAAGAAATAAAACAATTGGGTCTTTGATCCGAATTTCGAATACTCTGTAATTGTGATCAGCTGGATCAGGGTTGCACTTGCCTGGCCTCTTCAGAGAATGTCAGTCTACGGAAAAAACAGCAATGGATCGGAACGTGTGCTGATATAGTCGGCATTTTTGACTGATCGGAATTGAAACAGCGTTACAGAAGGTTGAGTATAGACTATCAAGCAATCCTTAATGTACGTTGAAGCGAATGTTTGGGAAAAGAGTTATATCGAAATGATTTAGTGCTACCAAAATTAAAGGCCCTGGAAATAACTATAGTTTTCTATGATAATTATATCAAATGGATTCTATTCAGTCCAATATCGAAAAAAATAAAATAAGCTTTAAGCTTTAAGACCAACATGTCTCTATCCATAGGTAATCTTGACAAGTCTCCGAAGCATCAGCTTTAATGGAAAGGGTATAAGGCATATGATAATCTGACTCCTCTCGCATAAAAACTTAAGGCAAAATCAATATACTCGATTTTATTGAAAAACATATTGTTTTGTTATCTACTCGTATACAAGCAAGCAAATGCAAATCAAATGCGGTAACTGTTTGCGAAAAGTTTCCTCTTCCTTCTCTCTCACTCTCTCTCTCTCTCTCTCTCTCTCTCTCTCTCTCTTGATCAAGATAAAAGTAAGTGTGACCAAACTTTTTCAATTTTTCCATGTGTGAGTGAGGTCAAATTAAATTATTTCCAACCCAAATAAAATATTCTAACTAAACAAATCATTTTTTTTAGTTTGTGAGTCATTTGGGTCTCAATTATTTATCGAATTATCGTATATTCAGCTTTCGTTAAGGTGAATCATGCAGTATCAAATAGATTCAGAATTCTACAAATCGAGTCTTTCATTTATCACCTGACATGCAATGTCGTGTAATTACTCATTAGCATTTTTAGATGCAAACTGATAGATCGAAAGGGACAGAGATAGAAAAAGTGTTAATTCCTCATTTCAAGTCAACTCGATTTTAGCAAGTTAAAAATAAAAGAAACCGCAAAAAATAGACTTAATCAACTGTTTATTTTTCATTTTAGTTGGTTCGGTTTATTTTGGCTCGACGTCATCAGCACAGAGTGACTCTTAGCTTTGCTCGCAGACCACACACACTCGGCTCCATTGATAAGATAATCACAAGTGCAGTTAATTTGTAAATAGAATTTGCACACGCTAAAATATTCATTGATAAAACAGCGGAGATAAAAGGGAGGAAGTATGAAGAAATGAAAAGGTTGGTGAAAAATTTTCAATCCTTAAGCCGTTTTGGGCAGCAAGTTTGCTATCACAGGGTAAACCGGTTGGTTTCGTTGGCCCGTCTCTCTCACTTCGTCGAAAAAATTCTATCAAAGATATTGAGAGATTACTGGCTGAGAACAACAAAGAAGCAATCTTCCACAGTTCAGCTTTATTTAAACAAATTGTGCACATGAGCACCGTATGAACAAAGTCTCTTTTCTTTCAGAGTTTTTGCAAATTTCGCAGAAGTCGTTAGGCTTGCGTGTACGCTTAGGTATTTCCATTTATCTAAATTGAACGGGCCAGCATAAATTCTTCTTCTTCTTCTTCTTAGTGATTTGAGCTGATATGGCTTCAGCTTGTTTTGGGAAATTCGTTGGGTCCGTGAGCAGACAGTCGAATTGTTTGACAAGTAAGAAACACTTGACAAGGACATGGTCATTGAAGCTAAAGTGGAAGAGAGAATCACCCGCTTGGGTGTGATGCGGGATGCGCAAGGACAAAGGCCGATGGGAAACACATGTTGTTGTTTTTGTTTTTATCTTATTCTTTGCCATCCATGAATATTTAACAGGAAGCGCACACTTTGTTTAATTAAACGTAAGTGTCTAAGCAATTGATTTTTTGTTTTATTTTTCAAAATATTCGAAACAATGAAAAAAAAAAAGTGCAACAAAGCGTAAAAAATTAAAAAAAAAAAACCACACACACACTTTATATTTGCTTGATGTACATTCAAAAGAGCAAAATACTGAGAGAGAGAGAGAGAGAGAGTGAAAGAGTTGGCCAACAAAAACAACACGCGGTAGAGAAATATTTTTAAAATATTAGGTGTTTTGCGTCTTTTCAGCAGCAAAACAAATGCCAACAAAAACAATTCGTGCCAAGGTAGCGCAGCCATATTTACATTTGTGGTAGGTTGGCACGGCCCGACACGAGCCTCCTCCTACGGGTGGTAGAGGGACCGCGGGGGTCTCCTTTTTAAGCTATGAACAACACGTGCAAGTGCAGAGGGGAAACTAGTAAGGGGGTAGAGGGGATGGTCAAATTTAATTTCTTACCTGAATTTGCGGGTCCAGCTCGCTGTCTTCAGTGTTTGTAGACGACATGTTTGCCAAAACCAAACTATTCAAGTGATAGTAATGTATACAGCAATTGAATTTTCACTTTTCTTTTTAGAAGTCATAGATTATATGCATTTTTGTTTGCCGTTGCACGGGGGAGTGGCCAGCCAAATAGTTTGTTATTGTTGTCTATGTTTGCTCTTATTGATTAGCGGAAGTGTAGTGGGAGCGAATTGCTTTATTGATTTATTTATGTTAATAACGTCGTTGTTTTGTTTCACTTGGAATTTAGCTTATAACGCCTTTCAATTTGATAGCATTTAATTTTCACACTTTATTTTCCACTGTACAGACGATTAAAAGAAAACGGGACGCACGCAAAAGGAATCTACTAGCGAATATATTCAAAACAACTAAGGTGCAAATAAACGCGGACTTTTTCTAACTATGAGTGTGTACTTGTTTGTGTATTATATTTATATATATATATATATATATGTTTTCCCTGTGAAAGAGTGTATATTAAAAATTGCGACGCGTCCGTCTTTCTTTTCAGCTCCGTTGTTTGTGGTGCAATCAGTGTTACCAGCGGACGTACATCGAAAAACGCTAAATATTGTGCGCAACAAAAATTTACTAAATAAGCATAAAAAGAGCCCCCTACAGACACAACATATTTTTAAATCGACCTTACAAAGCGCCCTCTGCCAGGCAATCTTTATACAGATGAACGAACTGGAATTAGTTCACGAATGATGCTGCCCTGGAGATGTTCACCAATCAACCTCTTGGGGCGCTTTTGCAATTCAAACTTCTTATTATTATTTTAATTTCAAATAATATTTAACTAACATGCACAGTAAGTACAACTTTTTAATTCGCTAATTCTGTTTAACAAAATAAAAACTTCATTACTTTTTACTATGAAATTTTACTTTATTTGTTCATTTTAGTTTTGTTTCTTTTATTTTGTAATATTTGTTTTCATCGTTTTGTCCAATATGTGCTATACATTTTAGTGATTTGTTTGCCTTCGTTTGGTATTGCTCTCTATATATGCATATTTCAATTTCAAATTTCTAATGATATATTTTTATATGCGCGAAAGTAGGCAACTAATTAAATAATTAGCTGCACACCTCGTCTCATTCGATTCAACTAAAAAGCAAAAAGAAAAAAACAAAATATATTTTGTAACTATAAATTTTTATTTAAGTAAATTAAAATTAAAAGGCAATTCAAATATATACCACACGGAATTCTACACGATAATTACCTTTACTTTCTTATTTAATATAATGCTAATGGATATACATTTTCATATATTTAATTTATTATATTTTGCCATTCTGTTCGAAGTTATTTGTATTCTTTTAATATGGAATAACACTTAATTATACACTCATTCAATAGATTTCTTGTATTTTGTTGGTGTGGTTGTGTCTGTATATTTAAAATATAAAACACAAGTTCAACTTTAATTCATTTTCAATGTAATTTAATCTTAAACATTTTACCGATTTCTTTATTTTATAATATATATATATATATATATTTATAAGTATATATAAAGTGCCTATTTGCGCGTAGTTTGATTTGTTGGTGGCTAAACGAATCGTAAACGGTTCGTTTATGATCTGCGGTCTTAAAAAAAAATTTAAAAATTTATACACGATTTCAAAGACTGAACTGAACAATTCTCAAATTAGTTATTTGACAGTTGTAGATTTAATAGTATGGTAGAAAATGCTGCTTATGTTTTTATTTGTGTATGTGCCGTGTGGTTTGCTTGTGTTTTATTTTGTTTATAGTATCAAACCACTAAATACTTGCTTTAAATAATGCTATATATTTTATATATTTATATATATTTTATGCTAAATATAAACTATGCAAAATATTTGATTTGCATTTGCATTTAAGGTTTTCCGTTTCCGCTTTTTTTATAATTTGTTTATATATTTTTTTGTTATTTGTTAACATTCATAGGGAAAGTACAAAAGTATACGTTTTTCAAAAGCTTTTCTGTTGTAGTTCATTTTATGTTAAGTTTTATTTCTATTAAATTTTAAGAGGTCAAAATCGAATATTCAAATAAAATAAACCTTAACCTTAACAGAACAAAAAAATAAAATGCATTATAAAAAAAATTTACAAAACGAAAATTAAAGTACACGATCAAATCAAGACTGTCGCCACACTCTCGTGCAACCGACATCCATTCATTGTAAACTTCAATTATCTTACAATTAGGTGATTATTTTCTGCCAAAAATAATCCGCTAATGACACATGCGTCCGTGGAGCGTTAAAAATATAAATGAACACTTTGCAACACTCTAAGGAAATAATTAGGCTACGCTACTTGGGATGGGGAAGGACACTTACAGGGGGATGAGGATTAAGGAATCTTGGTTACGGCTGGTGGGAGAAGGAGGAAACTCTTGCAACTCTCAATACTGCCTACTCGCTGTCTATATTGAGACCCACACGCTTTTCCTCCTCCAACATGGCGTCCAATTCGTCTGTGAGATTGGCCAGCATGTTGCCAATATCGTTGAGCACATTCACCGAGACCTTGGGCGGAACGGCACTCGTGCCCACAGCAGTAGCCGCTGGTGCTTCCGGAGTGTTGGCTGTAGTAGCCGCCGCTGGCGCCACCATTGCCGTTGCAGGTTCAGCCTCTTGGGTGGGCGAACGCAAATGCAATGCACTACTGCCACTGGCCGTGCTGCCCATACTCTCGCTGCGTGCCAGACAGGCGTCGTGCAGCGAACTGGAAGATTTAAGCGAGTGGAATGAGTGCGCTATATTGGCTATGGTATTCGTCGAGGACGAACTGGAACTGGAGCTGGAGGAATGCAAGTGGGTGCTGCTCGCTGTGGCTGCCCCAGTGGGCAAGTGATGGCCACTGCCAGATGATCCTGGCAGTTCCTGACGATTCATCAGGCGCTGCTTTATAGTGCCTGTGTTCTCGTTGGCAAATGGTATGGTGTCAATGGAATCGATGCTGGAGTTTGACTTATTGTCATGATATTTTTCGCAGTGAATCTCTGCTGTGGTTTGCTGGATGGTGGCATAGTTGGCATAGATCGGCTGCTGTTGTTGCTGGGAAGCTCCTCCCGAGGCGGCTGGTTGTTGCTGCCAGTGCTGGCCCGAGTAGAACATGTGGGGCTGGGGACTGTTGGTGGCCACTGACCCCGACTGGTGATCCCGCTGTGACACGCCTCCAACTGTGGAGCCCGACTCGCCACTTATGGCGCGTGAGTTGCGTATGCTGCAGTGTCGTCGCGGTGGCTCCGGTGCGACTTTCTTTCCCGTCAGGGGACTGCCGCTCAGGTAGGGCTACGGAGTTTCAATATGAATTAGAAATATTAAAAAGCTGGTTGCATTGCCTTTTTGCTTACCAAGGCTCCGTCAGCAGAGCTGGCCGCCACGTACTCGGCTGCGGCCGCCGCATTCATATAATGATGGTGCTCCAGTGGCGGCATGGTATTCAAAACGGCCCGCTGGAGTATACCTCGCTGCTGACGGGGTAGGGTGCCGCCACCCTCCTCGTAGAGCAAATCACGTGTTGCCTCATTGGTGGGTGTGATGTCGCCATCGTCGTAGGAACGTCGCCAGGCCATGGCAGCGGCAGCGGCAGCAGCATTGCTGCCCAAAAGACGGGCTGTTGCCTGTTGCTGCTGTTGCAGCTGATGCTGCATTGTTGTGGCTGCCACCATTGCGGCAGCTGTTGTGGGTGGCCCAAAATGCCCATAATCTGTGGTGGTGTAATGACTGAAGGTCAAATGACTTCGTGTACTATTGTCGTGTATATCTTCCAGAGATTCCAGACTCTTGCCACGCGGTTGTCGTACCTGGAAAAAATAAATTATTTAAATTTCTTATATTACTCAAGTAGGAATAAAGGCGATTAAAATTATTCCATTTCCTTAAACAATAAAATTAACGAATTTTTGTGCCATTTCGCCAGTGCTTACAACCGCTTGTTTTAATTTGCTTAATTTGTTTTCAAAAGACCTCCAAGTTATTTTTTTTTTGGTTCAATATAAATTTAGATCTGGAGATATGAGATGCACCATTCATACATATATATTTATTTATACTTACATATTAATTTATCAAGATCAAAAAGAAATTAATAAAAAATAAATAAATAATATAAATGGATCTCTTTATACAGGTAAATCCAGAGAATTCACAATATTCTTAGGATCGACTATTTCGAGCACTGAGACTTTGTTCATCGCGTTCTCGACTGAATAATACAGAATCACTTTATATCCTATCTCGATTTGATGTCTTACACGATGAGAGTACGAAATCAATCCCAGGAATGCGCTTTTCTAATCCTCATCCTAGCCATGTGCGGATGTTTAATGAGTCTGATCGGGACTCTCCCTATACAACAACCTAACTGACTCGATTCAGCTTCAGTCCAGTCTTGAAGGTCCTCTCGAAAATAATGCATCTGAACGTGCATCTAGTGGGTGTGGCCTTGCTCGCTTTCGGCAACACCTCCCCGGATCTATTTCGCAACTTAGCCCAGGTGGATGAGGCAAAGCAGTCGTTGCAAATAGCATGGCGTATGTAATATTTGGTACCCATTTCACAAGTGGCTTCATCTGTGCTCTCAGTCCTCAGTCCTTTTCTTTAATACTCGCCGAACACAACTGAATACATTGCTATTGCAAAGATCTAATTTTGAAACTGCCGGATGACAGCGAAAATTTATGAATTCGGAAAGTCCCTGACTGGACGTCTTTTCCTTTTTTTTTTTTTTTAATTAAAGCTATTAAAATATAATCAATCACAGGCGAAAGCGTTGTCTAAAACCCCATCAGATATTGCTAGTGCTATCTAGAAGTTTGCTTTAGCTCTTTCAAAGGTCATATAAATGTTCCAGTATTTGGTTAAATATTCAAGGTACAACAAAGTCACTCGTGTTGCATTCACTGTAAAGTTCAAGGCTATTAGCCTTCCAAGTGACCTGCCGCCCACCTGATGACATTTAAAGTACATCGCCCCATCCTACTACGCATTCTCAGTTCAAAATTAAGAATCTCTCTCGGCAAACTCTCACCTTGATGAGTACCACATCGTTGCCGGCACAGCACTCGTGATTGCTGCCCGTGCAATAGTAAGCATCGCCGTTGGCGATGCTACTACTGACATTGCCATTGTCGTTGACGTGGTGGGGGTGTTGATGATGGGGCTGGTGTGGTGGATGGACATGGCCAACACCTACTCCCAGGCTAGTGGTGGTGGCATAGATTTTCGTATCATCCCATGAGACGCGACTGGTTGGCACATATGATGGCGTACTTGGCACAGGAACATTGAACTGCCAAGGCTTTCGTTGATATTCCTTTTGTGAGATTTGTTTTTGGTGCAATGCAAATCATGAAATAAAACAAATAAAATAAAAGGATCAAATTATAAAAGGGAAAAACAAAAATATAAAATAAAACTTATTTGGAACCAGAAAATTTCTAATTCTGAGTAGATCTTTGGATAATCTTTAAAGAATAATTCAATATTTGCATATATTTTGAAAATGTCTTTAAATCTTTCTCTATTACTTTCATAAATCAAAATTAAGCCATTTAAAAGTGATTAATTAATATAGAAGGAATACTTCCCGAACCACTTTGAATAAATTCTTCTTTAGTCTTTTGTTTTTACTTCTGTTCATGAACTATTTATGTATTCTATATTGGAGTTACATATAAAAACCTATTTTGTGTGTGAAAGAGTGATAAATAACCAATAAATTGTGATCCAGAAATTAAATAAAGAGATAAATTAATTGAAAGCTGACGAAATATCAGAGCTTTCTGAACTCAGGTCGTATAAATCTATAGCACCAAATAATGAGCTTAAGCAATTACAAAATACTAAATTAAATGTTCCAAAATAAATTCAAATCAAAATAAATATGATTGAAGAAAAAAGAAGCTTTCTCCCAAGTCCAAGTGTCTTCTTTTCATAATAAAATACCCCGTAATATTTCCCAGTTATTGCTTACCGGGTGTTGATAGGCAGTGGCACCGCCAGGATTCCACTTGCCACTAATTATATCCTTGACACGCTTAATGGCCAATAGAATTTTCTTCTGATGCCCCAGCTTGACAATTCCAATATCCTCGAGATCCTCCCAGGTGACCTGGGTTACATCGCGCACCGTTTTATAGTTTTGTTCCAAGAGTGGTTGGATATATTCCTCCAAACGCAACAATTGCAGCCATTCCTCAATGGAGCCCTGAAAGATTCAAAAGATGAAAAAATCATTGTGTTTGCGAGCATGACTGTACTTTGCTTTTATGCTGTCTTCCCTATTAGGCTTTCGATCATTTTGGTAGGCTAATCACATTTGATTAATGCCAACCCCATCAAGAGGTAGTGTGGGATAGAGAACTCAACTCGTAATACAAATTGTCCATGAACTAGTTCAACTATAAAGCTGATAGCAACCATTACATCTCCCTCGCTCTCTCCATCCCTCTCTGTCCCACTCTATCTCACTTCTTTAGGCCTGATGAGCTTCTCGACGTCGTCGTCTCTAATCAGTTGTAATTGATAAGATATGACATAAATCGCGTCAAAGCACAAGCAGTCGGATGAGTACGAAAAAAGAAAACCCAAATAAATATAAACAACTTTGTCGTTGTCGACGTCTCTAGCGCTGTGGCTGACATTAAACGGTAGCCAACGAGCCGGCTCCAGCGGCGGCCCCAGACCCTGCCTCAATCCAAATTCACACACATAACCCCCCTGTCAAATATCATCAACATCGAAATCATCGTCGTCAGCACTTTCGTAAGATGTGTTAATAATTTTTTCAAGCTATTTTGCTCTTTCGTCTTTGGCTAAATTGCTGTTGATTTCCATTTAATAAAGCCTTTCGTTTTTTTTCTGCTAGAATGAGTTGGGAATGTGTGAATTTGCGCGGGGCCAGAAATTGATGTGAATTGACGTTTAGTCAATAGGAAAAAGATCTAATTCGTATAAGAATTTATGGTCTATGTAAAATGTAGGGGCATTTAGGAACAAGTTTTATGCAACGTTATTTTTTTACTAATCTTTTATAGATTTTTTAGAATTCATATAGTATTCTAATGTATATCTTGATCATTTAGCTTAATCTAAAACGTATAGAGGATTCCTCGGTAGCCCTAAAGAACTTAGAAATTATGAAAGCCAAAAATTTTTTTTAATAATTTCTAGGGAACTGGGTTCTATACCTCCTTACAACACCTCTGCACAATTTTAAAGTTCTATATTTTTCTTATCTTTACAATAGCAAATGGAGTCCTTTGAATATAATTGCACCACAATTACAAGAGCAAACAGATACATTGCATGATTACTCCGCTAGATGGCGTGCTTTTTATGTTAGAATCAGAGAAGTAACCTGAGTGATTATAGCCGACTTCAGTGTATACCGATTTCGTGTTAATTGGTTCGACTAGCTGCGATTGTTTCAATTGAGCAAACAGGTTGATGATACATTTTGTGAAACTATAATTAAATAAAATTCCCTCAATCTGTTGAATAAGTTTACAGTGTCAAAAACTTGATTCAATCAAAGCCCTCAGAGCTCGAACGGACTCAATTAGTTAGGGTATCCCACTGGCGCCGGCATAATTTCGTCAAATATTTAAAAAATTGTTATTTATTTAACTACTTAATGTTTTTTCTTTTTTTTTGATTTTTTTTCTTCGAAATCCATTAGCAGGTAGCTAGATGGTATGACACTCAACAATCACACAGGCCACACCGCCAGCCAATAGCAGGCACCATCATTAGCACTGAAGCTGGCCAGGCTAAGCAAAATAAAATTAAATAAGAAACTGGTTTTTATGAACGAACTGTCGAGCCGTCCACCCGTCCAACTGTCCCGACCTCTCACAGTTGCTGCATAGTCAAGCAGCCAACTGTACGCGAAGGCAGAGGAAGGAAAACAAAACAAAGTAAATAAAAACATTTCCAAGTTATGTATGAAAAAATATAAAAAGCTAAAAGTTTGAAATACCAAAACCGTTTTGAGTGTTGCTCTAACGACTTAAAAAAATATATACGTATATGTACATATATATAGATAGATAGCCACAAAAACAACAACAAGAAGGGTATGGGTGTTTAACCTTGAAGGTCGTTGGTTTGTTGTGTGTGTGTGTGTGTGTAATTTTTTCTCTCGATTTTTGCAGGTTCGGCGAAATTTACCCCAAGCAGACTGTTGATGTCAACGTTTTCTTTTTCTTTGTTGTCAAGCATTCCGTTTTGTTTCCTCCTTCTTGGTTAAAGATAAAAAAAACACACAAAAAGGGCCGCAGCAGAAAGAAAGTCTCAGATCTTGGACAATTTGCAGAGTTGTATTTTTTCCCCCGATTCCTCGCAAAATGAAAGTCCATTTGGAGACGTGTCAATAATTAAAGTACATTGGATAATTTCCACTATCGGCACCACACCCAAGAGAGATCAGGGAAAAGTAAATAAACTCCGTCAAGCTAAAGAAACCAGTACAACAATAAACTGGAGACGGTGAGATAAGCAAAACCGCTCACAACTTGCGAAAAACAGCCACGCCTCGTCATATGAGAACATAAAATAAAATAACGACACAAAAATCTCTAAACAAAAACTCTTAGTCAAATATTAAAGCCCATTTTGGCACTCGCTGAAATCTGAAACTTTAAATTAGCCACACCAACTGCCTAAGAGAAAGAGACAGAGAGAGAGAGAGAGAGAGAGAGAGAGAGAGAGAGAGAGAGAGAGAAGGAGCAAAGGCTGAGGTCATACAGCTTGAAAAATTGCACAAATACGCCAAAGCATGACAAATTGAATACCAGGTTGATAGCATATCGAAGTGGTTCCGGAATACTTAAACACACTCACCTATTAATTAAATAAAACAAAGCAAAATCGGTGTGCCGAAAATTGCAGACTTTTTTTTTATAGTATAAAACTAATGATGTAATTTTATTTATTCAAAGACTCTCAAAGCATATCAAAAGCCGATTTGGGTGTGTTTCAGGTTTACGATATATATTCTATTCAAGAGAAAAGCATTTCAATATCCATCAATAAATATCGACGACTTATTCAGAAGATTTGGGTATGTCTCAAAGGTGTATATTAATTCTATTAGGGAGGAACTGATTTATAAAAGCATCCCAAATGACAAATTTATTTGAAATATGCCAAATAATATCGGGGGATTACCCAAAACCAAATTGGATCTATATAAAGGTATACGATGTATTAATTCTATTTAGGATAGAAGCGTTCAAATTACAAATTTATTTGGGATTGATTAATATTTATAGAGAAAGCGAACAGGAGGGATTTGGGTCTGTATCAAAGGTAAGCTATGTATTAGATTTGCTATAGAGGAACTCGTGTGTAACATCATTCCAAACTATAAATATCGAGGACTTGCCCTAAACCGATTCGAGTCTGTATCGATACTTTATAGTACAGTGGCTCATTTGATTCGTTCCAAATTGAATTTTTCGAAAATATTATAAAAATTCAGATGCGCGTCCAATGCGAGAAACTTTGAAAATCTATTCAAGACCCAGCCAGAGAGATCTTGAAATACTGATAAAAAACCACAAATGAATCTCAGCAACAACAATAACAGCAACTAATGCAGGTTACACTTTGAAGCGAGTAATTAAGCGTGCAGTTGTGTGAGTCGCCATGGAATGCGGTTCAAAGATAAAATACGATAAATTGATATTTTTGTTTTGGTTGAAAAGAGAGAAAAAAAAATCCACTTGCATTGGGTAAGCAATTTTGTTGTTGTCCATTTGCAGGTGGGTTGATGATTGAATGGCAGAACAGCAGCTCACCAGCTCATTGGTTCAATGGGTGGGGGACTATGGGCTGGACTGACTGGATGGAAATATTTATATCTTTGTTGTTTGCATTTATTTGATATTCAATGAATGGTGGGTGTTTTTTTATATATTGACCAATCTATCTGTGGGGTGATTATGTAAAAGAGTTTCAATCACGTTTGGAAATATGCAATAAACAAGGAGTTGTGTTCATATTTTGTTTAAATCTTTGGTATGGAGAAGACTTCCAATCAATCAACTTAGTTAATCATGTTCCAAAAAAAGGACTTAAATTATTTCTACAGAGAACATCTTCGCCACTAATTGACTAATTCCAATCGAATTCGATGTGAAGACATACATAGGAGTATTCAGATTCACCTGAACGAAACTGCTACACCATATACAGGGTAATCCCTAAGATCTATCTATATGAACACACGGTAGGAAGCCCCGGACTCTTTGATATTTTATTTGCCTTAATAGTTCAGACTATTTGTTACTTTTTCCTATTCCAAATGAGGTGAAACTGAAGAATAGGATATGAAGCTATCCATATATCTATGTATATAATCATAGAGCGTTACGCATCTAATCTGGACATCTCTACAGACAAATAAGTCTTTAGGCAATGATCTTGAGCAAAACAAATCTAGAATTTCCAACTTGTATATTCATTATTTTTTTTTAGAAATATTTTGCACATTCATTTATGCAAATTCTTATAATTTGTTTTGAACATTTCTATTTTTATTTTAGAATGTATCTGAACAATCTCTTCGATAGGATGGACATAGTCTGGTTCCTAATTGTCCAGATTATCGAAATTGTAACTGATTATAAATCAATTTAAAATTTAAAAAAGAACTATGACCTGTTTCGAATTTGATCTTTTTAAACGAGTCAAAGGAGCTTAGGAAAGAATACCTGGCTCTCGCTTCTAGATTTTCATTTAGTTCCTTTCATGTACCAGTTTCTAATTCAATTTAAACTAATTCAATTAGTGACTCTATTCTAGACGTCATCCATGAGTGCTTTCCCCACACTTGAGCTTTCTACCCCCTCGAAAAAATGGTATACGTCCTTCTGCGACATTAAGCATATTTGTTCGAGTTTTTAAAGTCTGAACAATTTCAGCTAACCAACCAAAAAATGTGGGTCTTGAAAATGTCTCATCAGTTAATTAGTAGTGCTACCTCGTTTGCCTAAGCTAAAACTCCACTCCACCCCCTCTCCAAGGCCGTCAAGTTCAAGTTCGTAATATGAATTTTCAAAGACGCCGTTTCGAGTTGCTACCCAAATTGCACGTTTCTGTGACTATTTTTCATTAGCTGCGGCATTTTCCGTTTCTGTTTTTTTTTGTTTTGTTTTTTGTTTTTAACTTTTGTTGCTTTAATGAATTGCTTATGGGAATTGATGTGCGCATATATTAAAATCAAACGAAATAAAACAAAACTAAATTCTTTCATTAACAGAGACAGCAACGAACACGAGGTATAAAAAAAAAGAAAAATAAAATAAAAACCGCTGAACGCACAAAAGGGAAACAAGTTTGGCCGATTGCAAATGCCTTTTTAATGAAATATATAAAGATAAGTCGTTGGGGGAAAAGGGTGGGATTGGTATGGAGTTAGTATGTGGAGGGGAACGAAAATAATATTCTGTCAATAAAGCAAAAATAACGTTCTGGAACGCATGACTAAGTCGTGTTGACAAGTTGTTGTGAATGTGGCTGGTTGGAGGGGTTTATGTGTATGCAAATATTTGGGTTAAGACCACGAGTTTCGGGCTATCTGGACGGGTTCTAGAGACCTTGGTTATGGAAGAGGTATAGTGTATAATGAGTTGTGACTCAGGAAATCCACTTACCGGCACAAAATGTGGGAGGTTGTCGAGCACTTGGAGTTTGTCAATGCGCTGCTTGATGCGTTCCCGGTGATGGGGATTTTTGATGCCGATAGCTGTGAGATCTTCGGGCGTCATGCGCGCTATAGTTGGCAAGTCATAGCCAGCAGCTATGAAGAGCTGGGCATATTCCTCGTGCTTCATCTCTATCAGCCAGTCAATGATGAGTTCGTCGTTGCGCTGGCGGTCGACACTGCCGATGGAGCAGGAGCTAACTGAACTGCAGCGCGGTGAGGAGAGCGGGGCACGAATGGAGGCGCCCGATGAGGAGACGCCCGTGAGATATGAAGAAGCGCGTCCGGAGTCTAGGCTGGCGGTGGAGTGACGGGAACCGGAACCAGCCGAGCCTGACGATGAGCCAGGTGAGTCGCGTCCTGGCGATTGAGTGAGGTCAATTCCCTGATCCTCTTGTAGCGCCAGCTGCTGATGATAATATACGGCCGCCTTGTGGGTGAGCGGTTCCCGCAGAGTGGCACAAAAGACTGCCGGCGGGCATGGCACTATGTTGGGCAATGGCGTCTGCCCAGGTGCAGGCTTAACCGCAGCCGCGGCGGTGCCGCCTGAGCCAACCACGACCGGAGTATTATTTGCCTCATCCTTGATGCGTAAAGCCACGCTCGTTTCCCGCGGCAAATTGAAGCCGCCCTCCTCCAGCGAGGGCGACGATACGATACTGCTGCCACTCATGCTGCTAATCCCATCGTCCAATTGCAATTGCTGAAGCTGCTGCTGATGATGACGCAATGGTCCGCTCAGTCGGTAAAGCGGTATCAAGGGCTGCTGATAGTGCCCGGATGCGGAGTGTGTCGGCGAGAGAGGCGATCCCGGAAGCGGATGATCACCTGGTATTGTGGGCGGCTGTACTTTTTTAGCTTGTGCCGTTTGTGCGTGCGGCTTTAGTGACCGATGCATGGCCGAATGCTGCTCCAAAAGATGTACTGGTGCTCTTCAGCGACCAAGTCTCGACTAACCAGCTCGTTGCCTGAAAAGAATAATTGGGAAACGTAGTATGAGTGCCATGTTAGCTTGGGATATTTCATTAGAAAATGTGTGCACCAGATGTGAGCAACTACCAAAATAGAAATCTGCATAATTGGGCATACATTTTTATGCACTTTACTCCTAAAAATAGGGTCACACTGGCAAACACACACACCCATAGACTCAGGGATATAGACTGCCGGGCAAAATGTTTACTTTGCGGCTGAAAGTCAATAAACTGCAGATGTGGGTGACTACGACGACGCCTAGACTCTGGAGTTCTACACAGGGGGTTGGCCTGATGCAAAAGGCAAAAGCAGAGCTACCCCAACGCCAGCCGCAGCATCGTATTACAAATTTCATTCACAAAAACACAACAAACAACCCAACACACACACACACTGTCATTCACTCATTTCACACAATCTAAGTTCGTTGACTGAATAAGGGGGAGGCAGGCAAGGTTCAACTGGGGGTTTGACTCGCCTGGGTTTTGTCTGGGATGTGCGACGTCCTCATAATACACTTGAAAAATGCACAAGCAGCAACCACTGATGCAGCTGCAGACCCCAAAACTGTCCAAGAGTCACGAACTCAAAATATTAATAAAAAAAATTGACCAGACTTAAGCTATAAACCGACTTTGGCGAAAATGCTTTTCTCGAGACATAAAACAATCTGGTTGTTCTGGAAAACCAATTCTGGGAAACTGTTAATCTTGATTTTAAGGGGGAAATTGGGGAAATACATAAGCGACACAAAGTTTTGATTCGCAAAGCGCCATATTGAAGGAATCTCTAATAGCATAATAAAAAGAGCTATAGATATATCGTTGGCATCCAAAAGATTAAAGAATCGATTTTTTATTCTTCCCATTGAATACAGTTTTTTTTTTCCTGGGCAAAGACCCAAATGTGTAATCCAACTGAAGAATTTATCGATAATTTCCCTTTGCAAGTTTAGTGAACTCCTCAAACAAATGATGAAAAGGAACAAAATTACCAAATAATAAAACTCAACAGTAAAAATAATTGAAAAATGCTAAATAAAAAAAAACTGAGTTGTCAGCCGGCCGGTTCGTTAAAGAGACCGATTTATATTTACTACGTGCTCTAAGGC
The DNA here is from genome assembly GCA_037075145.1 of Scaptodrosophila latifasciaeformis. NCBI lineage: Eukaryota > Metazoa > Arthropoda > Insecta > Diptera > Drosophilidae > Scaptodrosophila > Scaptodrosophila latifasciaeformis. The sequence continues at coordinate 64,651 of JBAMCM010000225.1, read as the reverse complement.
AGGTGCCAAATGCTAAAAGGCCGTGTAGAGAGCAATGCAAAAAAAAAGGGGGGGAAAGAAGCAGAAAAAATATAACAACAAGAAAAACGGTGGCAGTAGTAAATTTCATTTACCGCTGATTTCGACTTTAATGAATTTGTGTGTATGCGACAGAAATAGAATGGGCGATAACGAAGCCGACACACACGAAGAGCAAGAGACCGATGGTTAAGAGCATGAGAGAGAGAGAGGCTCTCTGCACTGAGAGAGAGAGCAGAATAGCGGCTGTTTTCATTATTGCTGCCTGCTTTCGGCTTTTGATAGTAGTAGGCTACTGTATCAACGACAATAACAAAAACAACAACAACAACGTCACGACTACTCGGGTAATACAAAAATGTGGGTTGCCTGCGGTTTCAACCCCAACCACCCACCCACAGCTGCACATTCTCAAATGTTGTTGAACCGTGTGGTATACGCCATGCCGGCTTCAAATTTTGCTGGAATCTATTTTATTTCATTTTATTTTTATTTTTTTTTGTGTTTTGTGTTGTTTCTTTTGTTCACTCGTTTACTACAATTTTTATGAGCTGCATGTGCACGTTAGCCCTTTTTGTTAGGTGCACATTTAATTGCAAACATGCCAAATGGCGGGCAGTAAAGAACCGAACAAACTATTGCTTACGGCTTCGTTTGCATTTTATTGTTGTTCCTTTTGTAGTTGTTGTTGTTGTTGTTGCTGTTGGTGGTGGTGGTGATGGTGGAGTCGAAGATGGAGGTGGGTGGTGAGTAATCATAATGAGTATAACACTTGCCTTGAATGTGTGTGTGTGTGTGTGTGTGTTTGGCAGGCCTTACTACCATTATTTGATTTGTGTGGTTTATGCTGAAGCGAAAGAGACAAAAACAAATGGAAAACAGAGAAGGCAGACAAAGCTGGCTGACATTTTTGTAGTCGAGCATAAAAACTGATTGGAAATGCAATTTGACGCTGCTGGGCGTTAACATTGCTGCGCTGCCTCTACCGCTACCGCTGTCTCTGCCTCAGCCGCTGCTGCCTTGCATTGTTTCCTGTTGCCGTCGCTGCCGCCTGGACTAGAGAAACTCCACTTATAAAGGGCAAAACGTAGCGAGAGATTTATTGATTGTCGTTTTACACACACACACACATACACATAGATACGAATTTGCGGTTTTGAAGTTGGGAGCAAAAGCGCTGAGCCACTAAAAATAATTATGTTCGCCATTACAAAACAGCCCACAAATACTCTATTTTATTGACTGAAAAATTCAAACATGTTTTTCCGAAATTCTTTAAAATATTTGAATCTTAAGTGTGAAAAAAATTTGTTGTATTTATAAATATTTATTTTATAAAAAATTCTGCAAGAATATTGTTTACTTTATATTTTTTCGAATCGTTTCTTAATTCTGAAAATCTTGAGCTTTTTTGAATTTTTTGTAGGAAAGAGTATCTGAGATTCTCCTTTCGAGGACTTTCCGTTTTACTTATTGTCACTTGGTGTGCCGTTAAAGTTTACTGGCATGAGTAATCAGCCAAATGGAGCGCAATAAAGTGGCAACGGGGCGAATCTATCAGGGCAACAGCTCATCAAAATAGTGTGGCCAGCCCGACCCTCTCTCCCCTGTTGTGAAAAGAAAATAGCGGGGGAAACCCACCAACGAGGCTGAAATCAAATGAAGCGCACATCTCATGTTTATTAACATGGGTTAACTTTCTATCTGTGTGAGTGTATGTATACGTGTGGGTGTCATTAAACTGACAGATAAAAAAAAAGCCAGCAACAGTTCATTCCGTGGGTCTAACGACCATTTTCTTTCTGGCAGTCTACCAGCCCTTTCCTGGTTGGAATTAAGAGGAGTGGGGGAGGGGAGGGGGGGCATACTTGCGGGTATTTTGCATATGACAACAGCCACAGGCAACACTTTTCAAAATAAAACAAAAACAAAATAGTCCACACTGGCTACACTTGTTTTTTTTTTTGGCTGATGTGGAATTTTCTTAAATTTTTTGTTTATATTTTTTTTCTCAGCCCACATGCGTCTGCCCGTTGCACATTTTACGCGTTTTGACAACCACGCCCAGTAGACAGTAGACGTTGCATATGTACTACTTCGAAAAGTAGTAGCAACAACAACAACAACAAAGATGGTGTCGATGATGAGGCTGCTCTGACTGTCGATAGCTTTTGAGATGTTGATCTTGCCACAGTGCGGCACCAAGAGAAGAAGAAAAAAAATAATACAAAACAAAAGCCAGAAAACTTGTTTTGCCTGTAAAGGGAGTTGCTAAGTTTTCAAAAAAGAATACGAAAAAAATGCTTATTGTGTGTACATGGCTCTTTATTTTTGCTGCCATCGTTTTGGTATTGTTGTCGTTGTTTTTGTAAGATGTCTTTGTTGTTGCTGCTGTTGTTGTCTTATGTGTGCATTGTCTCTCCTTTTTTGTTTCAGGTTTCAGGCGCAGCAGCAGTGCCTGTCAAGAAGAAGAACAAAAACAACAACAACAACAACGATGACTACCACGACGACTACCATAAAAAGCTCGTAGGAGTAAAATGCAATGGCCAAACGAACAAAACGAGAAGATGTGTCAAAGGCGTGGGCTGCTCAGACGGTCCGGGGCGGCAGGGCGCAGCCAGCGTCAACGTCAACGTTTTCGTACGTGCAGTTAACGGTAAATGCAAACGAAGACATCCACCAGCGGACGCATTGCGCATATGGCACGACCAGATCAGGCCAGGCTAACCCAGGCCAGGCCAAACCAGACCAGACGAGTACAAGTACACCAAATAAGGCAACCCCGTGCACGTACGCAATGAGCCACAACAACAACAACAACTACACCAACAACAACGGCAACACCATTAAAGCAAGCATAAGAAAAGCGGCTATAAATTGTTTTGGTCAAAAAACGCGAACAAGTTGTAAGCCGAGCAAAGAGCAAGCATAGCCAAGCATACTGAATAATGGAGGGCCGTTGAGCATTTACAGCTACATTGAACTTTCAAAATGACTGAACGAAAAAAAAAAAAACAAAAAATAAGAAAGAAAGAAGCAGAGAGCACAAAAAAATCAGCAGTCAATTCCACCCACTGCAATAGGCAAAGCGGCTACAATTACGCACACACATACACTCACGCGCATACACATATACTTCTCTGAGATTTGTAGTATTTGAAACAACTGTGCCAAAAATAAGCCAATTACCATTTTGAACGATTTATTTATGATGCAAATTTAATACGAATTATAAGAATGCACTCGAAATAAGCGTTAACCATAAATTCTGATTAAAAATCAATTGATTTTTCACAAAAAAATTGCCTTTGAAAATTCTGTGCAAAATTTCTTCTTTTTTTCACAAACACGAACACACAAACACACACGCGCACGCTGGTATACCGACGGCAACGCGGACAGAGCCGAAAAAAATATATAACGAAACAAGTAAAGCGGAGCTCCGAATCAAGCAGCAAAAAAAATAAAAAATGTTGCTTGGAGCCGCTGCTGCTGGTGGAAACTGAACGTTGGAGCCACGACGAGCCGACAACGACCGCAAGTCAAAGCGTATTGAAACTTAGGCTCCACAACTGAAGTCCTCGTCGAAGGCTAACGTTTTCCATTGGAGTTGGATGGAGAGTCAAGTCGACATTTCGACCAGCGAGAGACACAGCGCAAGAGAGAGAGAGAGAGAGAGAGAGAGAGAGAGAGAGAGCAAGTGATTAATTTGCGCTGCTGCCTGCGCAAGTTGAAAACGCCGACGTCGAAGTCGGCAGAAACAAGAAGAGAGGCTTTAATTTGTTTTTTTTTTTTTTTTATTATTATGTGGAAAGCAAGGAAAGTGGGGAGAAGCGGGTAGCCAATTTGTTGCAATTGAAACAATTCTACAACAATTTGTTGCTGCTGGCAAATTAGTTCATAACTGGGGAATATGGCATTTCTATTTCTGCGTGGCTACTCTTCTGTGGTTGACTCTTCAAGTAGTAATTACCGTTAAAGCGCAGCTATTTAATATTGCACAGTGCAACAAAACTGATAAGCGAACGAATACTAATTTTTTAAGCCAATATAATAAAATTTTTAATTTAATTCTTAACCCGTTTCAAACAGCTCATTAAACTAACAAATGAAAATATTCTAGGTGGCATAAAAAGGTTTTTTTTGTCTACCTGAAAAGGTGTTCTCCGCATTCCTTTGCAATTGTGTAGACTTAAAAAAAAATCAAAACACTCATAACTATCAAAACAATTTAAATCAAAGGATTAAAGCAGAAAGTATTGAAAAGTACTTATTTATCTTTAAGCCTAAGAATTTTAAATTGTAAAAATATTCAGGATTCAAATTACTTAACCCTGTAACCACTGTACTTAATTTATACCACAAAAAAGGCAAACAAATCTACACACACAATGACAACCAGTCAACCACTTTGCTTCGGAGCATGCTAGAGATTCGACACAAGACAGAGAGAGAGACATTTCCAAAGAGGTTTAGTTTCAATATGCGGCAACTTTATTAAATGTCTGCGCATATTAGAGACGAACAACACTCTCACAATGAGAATGTCAAGCACTGTCGCTCTCAATCTCTCTCTCTCTCTCTCTCTGTTAGTTCGTCCTACCACCACCACTGCCACCTACGTAAACGACAAGCATTTCTAACACTTCATTGGCGCTGTTGTCAGAGTTGTTTGTTGTAGATGGGGGAAGGGGGGAGCTGGATGCCCGATGCGTTTCTTTGATTCCCACACAAATCTCTGCGAGAGCGATGCGCATTATGGCAAGTGAGTTATGTTCCCTGTGTATGTGTCTGTACATGTGTGTACACTGCGCTTTCTATTGATTTATATGAGTTGGTTTATGGCGAAATCTGGGTTTTATGACACAAACTAAGAAAATTAATCAACAGAGAAAAAAAGAAAAATTTTAATTAATTTTTAATGAAGCAGTTCAAAGAATAAAATCTACAAGTCCCTTGCCACCCACCCGAAACGTTTTGTTAAAATTAATTATACTAAAATGAATCAAAACAGAAAAGGAAAAAACGGCCAACCAGAGTTGCCCCACTGCCATTGTTTGCAGTCAGCACGCGCTAACAGATGCGCTCAAGCATAACGCAGCGCCAAGCAGAGTCTCAGACAAGACACGTGTTAAACTATTAATTACATGAGCAGATGCAGTTTTCCTAAAGAACTGAGACAAGGCAAAACCAATTTCCTGCAGATGCTTCAGAGTTGTCAATAGGGACCTCGACGCGAACAGCTGGCAACCCCTGAATGAAACAAACTGACAGATGGCGAAGCGCAGCGCAGCGCAGCGGCTACGTCGGCGTCGACGCTGACAGGACACGGCATCAAAACATAAACAAACTCGTTGTGTCAAATTTAAGCCGCTTAAAAATCCAAGAAAGTTTACCTAGTTATGGAATGATGGTAGATGAATACACACCTGTCCGTTGGCTGGAAAAGTCGAAGTGGGTTTCCAATTCAAATAAGTTTCCAAAATATGTTGTGGGGGATAAATCACTTTACAAACAAGCGCGACAAAAGTTGACACACGAACACAAACCACACATAAAAAGCCAAACCAGACACACTCTCGGTAAACAATATGAAATTGTACCAAGCATTAATTTCTTGTGTTGTCGTTTTACGTTTTTTATGACATTTTCTACAAACACAACTATAGACGAGACTCACGACGGACGAGAGGGACAGACAACACAAACAAAAACCCAAAAGCGTTGCCTATTTTCTTTTTTACGAGTTCAACGCGCGCGAACAACAGAAAATGAAACATAAAATAAAACCAGATTAATTTGTGCACTCGAACCGAAAGAAAAAGAGTTTTAAAGCTGTTGATGTTGTTGTGGCTGCTCAAAATAATTTCTTCGCCGCCATTTTCTTTGGTGCAATAAGCACTTAGGTCATGGACTTGAATTCAGGCTTTTATTTTAGACACTTTATATTTTATACACTATTTGTGCATCAAAAAATGCACAAAAACTGCATTTTTTTTAATTTCAATTTTTAATACGTTGCATTAAAAACTAACGGACGCATAGCACTGTGCTCGCAAAGACAACATAAATAAAACTAATCGGTGTTGCCAGAAAATAATGCACGAAAACCGAGAAATGGAACTGGCTTGTTCCGCAAGGAACCAGCTCAATCGGGGCTCTAGCAACAGACCTGCCAGAAATTGGTAATTTGAAATTGTATCTTTTGCTCATTAAAAATTTTCGCGTTATTGGAAGTTTCTAAATTGTCAGCACAACGCAGATTTATTTCTTTGATAATTGCTTCCCATCTTTTGGTATAAACTTAAATGCTAGGGCTGCCAACAAATCAGAGCTGTATTTGTAGCAAGCGCTGGTTCATATTCTGAACTAAATCAATTAACTCTTCAACTTTAGTTCACTTAATTAAAGAAATGAATTGCGGTGTTTATTGTTAAATACCAATTGTTTAATTGTGTCTCCGTCTGTGCATGTCTAGTGTTTTTGTGAACCGAAAAATGTTGTGTGTGTGATAATTTTAAATTTGTGCGTCTATGTCGAGTGTTTCCGTTTGAGTTTTCTCCGCCGTTCCGTCTTTTTCGGCACCCATTTTTGTTTAATGTTAAACTATTTAAAGCGGTCATTCTAACTGAGCGCTGAAAAAGTTCAATAAATTCGGTCAACTCTGCTGAAGTGCATAAAACAAATAACGCAAATCAATTGGCAGAAAATATAGAAGAATTAAAAGCGGCAACGTCGGCGTTTCGGAATGCAAATGATGGAAAACAGGTTGTTGCTCTTGCCTTGTCTTTGTTGTTGTTGCTAACTGACTTGCCCTCCTTTTTTTTTTGCGCCCGTGATATTAATTTGGCGAATGCAATTAAAAATAATTAATAAAATAATATAATGAATTCAGATTTTTTTTTTGTGATTCTTTTTAAAGTTTATTAGGGGCGTTTTGTTTGTTAAATAAATAATAATTTTTGTATATCTGCTGCTTACATTTGAGGTGCTTATGATTCATTGCCAAGAAATGTGATACAATTATTGCATTTTCTTTCAAAAAACAAACGAAAATCACAGCAATCCACAGGTGGTTGCTGTTATTTTTGAGCACGCCACGAAAATGTTAAGTGGATTCCGTAACATTCTTATTGATTTTTATATTTGATTAATTAATAATTTTTTTTTTTCTTTTCAGTTATTTATTCTGTTGATTTTTTTGTTGTATTAATTGGCATGAGCCGGTGCTCATCAGTATCAGTTACAAAGTGATCAAACAAGAAAATTTACGCAAATATTTACTCACGGTTTGCAATATTTTTATTGTTTTTTTTGCAAAAATAAAAAATTAATATTACATTTTATTGTGCCACGCCCTCAACGTCCAAATGCAGAAAATGCCTTCTCAGATTTTAAACGATGGCAACAGCGGAGGCGCCGGCTCCCTTAATAGCGCTGCCTCACTGCTGTCCTCGCCCAACAGCATTACAGTGAAGACAGCCTATAACGGCCAGATAATCATCACCACCATCAATCGGAATATTACCTACGAAGGCCTTTGCTATGAGATACGCAACATTTGCCGGTTTCCCAAAGATCAGGTGAACAAATCCATTTAATCAATAAGTTAGCCAGTCAAAACTCAAATATTTATTAATTCACTTAGCCTTTTACCATCAAATGGGTGGACGAGGAGAACGATCCCTGCACCATCTCAACAAAAATGGAATTGGATGAGGCCATTCGATTGTATGAAACCAACTATGACTCCCAATTGGTTATCCATGGTGAGTGAAAACGAAATTAGAGCTGCCGACTTAGCCTTCCTTATCGCAAATCTCGAAATAGTTTACTTTCTTTCGAGCTTTATAAATATTTGCTCAGGTGGATAAGATAAAATCGATAAGAGTTCTTCCGTTTGAGATAAGTTGTAAAATGATATTGAAAGTCTTTCTGTTCCTACCAATCTTAGGGGCTGTTGAGCTCTGCACTCTCTAGCCTTTTCCTACGAACTCTTCACACTAAATCAGTTGACAGGAGTAAATCAAAATAACTAGGCAAACTTGGCGTAGTGCTTTGAGGACTCTAAGGAAATATGTGCATCCCAAAGATATAGTAAGGAATTAATTTCGATCCCTATCTGGATTTGATTCTCTAAAAGACAAAGAAATTTATAAAAGTAAAATTATGCTCAGAGGATCGATATAGTTGACTCTAGTTTATTGGAATTTGTTGATAAAAAATTGATGTAAATGTTTAAAATCGTTACTAACGAAACCCAAGATATTTCGAAGATCTTTTAGCTCCGCTATAATCTTTTTTTTTTTTTGCTTTATGGCTTTTCATAGTTTAAGGCTTCCAAAGCTAGGATCTCGGGTTCGGAAATTAAATTTATGGAAATTGCTATATATCCTAAGAGAAAAATGAACTGAGATATCTCAGAGAATTCTTGTCTTGAGGAAAATTTCCAAGATTCGAAATGTTATAGTATGTCCTACGGTTAAGCATAATGCTTCTTTGATCTAATCGCTATGATTTTCAAAATTTAAGAGTATATAAATTTAGGATGTAGTTTCTAATGAATAAAGCCAGCCAAAACACACACACACACTTGATTGAGCAAAAAACTGTGCCACATTTGTTTGGTCTTGTTTGACTATTCTCATTGTTAATTCGATAAAAACTCGGTGCTGCCTCCTTCTTTATTTGGGGCATTAATATTTGGGTATTCGTAAATGAAACAACATTTAACCACAAATTTTATGCGCATTTAAGCCTGGTTAAACAATCTGCCTGTACTTTATTGCTCTTAATAAAGTTTTAGCCAAGTCTACGTGGATGTTGGCCTGGATAAAGAGAATCTCTTCAAGTCGATGTGGGACCCAGCCATTTCAGCCATGTTTATGGCATAAAATATTAATTAACTTGAGGGAGCTCACAATTGTTGTTCTATCTGCCTAAACCGTTTCATTTTTGACATATCCAGAGTGGTTCTTTTATAATTCAGAATTATTAAATTATTTGCTGTGAGCAGGCAGATTTGAATTTAATTTTGCCAACACAAATACAAATACATCCACACTCATAAAATCGTACACATAAGTTAGTTAACTTTCCATGGGTGCTTAATTATGCTTGCCACAAAAAGTTTAGGCATCCCTTTTTTTTGTGATTTTCGTAGTCTTTGTTGGTTTTTGTTCACACCCCTGGACCCCTGACTAATTCAAAGACAACTTAGCAACAATAATGAATGCTGGAAAAAAGTGAACAACGAAATAAATTACTAAAATATATATGAATGAATGAAAAAAAAAACAAGGCAAGGGAACACACAAACACATGACAGCTTTTCCACTAAACAAAGTTGGGTTGTTTTGGTGTTTGCCGGTTTCCTGGTTTTTGTGGTCTTCCTTGAACCAAACTCTCTCATTCAACTGTGCCATCGACTACATTTTGTGGCCACGTGTGAAAAAATGCGGCTTAGAATGTATTAAAAGCTTGTTGTATGCGGTTTCACTAAATTGTAAGCGAGCAAGTATGAGTATGTGTGTGTGTCAAGGTATAATTTTCCCGTTACAGACGAAAGCAAGGGAAGAAGAAAAAAAAAACACATTTATATGTGTGTGTCTGTCTTAAAAGCATTACAAGCCCAGGCTGTGTCGCGTTGTTGTTGTTGTTATTTTTTTAGTTATTGTCATTGCTGTGTGTGTTAGTGTGCTGCTGCTGTTGATTAGTAAATTTCTACATGTGTGTGTGAGTGTTTTTGTGTAACTTACCTTTTTTTACCAGCCGCTGTTTTGGTTGCTTTTGTGTGCGCTTTTGCTTTACCTTCCGGTTTCATCTCCGGCTGACAATGGCGACCCTGCTGCCTTACCGTTATAATTTATGCCCACCCACCAACAACGATAACAACACAAGAATATGACAATCCTGCCTGCTCCAGCACGCTTAGAGCAACAACAAGTTTTGCAGTTTTCTACGTGCCCGCAATTGTTTCAATTTCCCCTCACTGGTTCAGCTCCCTCACAGCGCACACAGACACACCTACACATACTCGCAATCACATAGGTTAGGTCGATACACAACAAAAGAAAGCTTGAGATTAAAGCAGCAGAGCCGAGAGCGTCCTCTCTGAACTGCGAGAGCAACCAAAACTGAATTGAACTCGAATTTGTATGCACTGAGCAAAATGCCAAACGACTTTTTGGTCCAACTCTAATATATATTTATCTATCTAAATCTTTTTTTTTTTGACCCATTAGATTGCTATGGCCAAGACTTTAAAGAAATATTTCTTTAATATTTAGTTTGCTTTGCACAAGTATTTATCCGATTCAAACAGCTGAGAAATTACAGCAACACCTGAGCTGTGTTTCTTTTTCTATGCTGGCAATGCCCTCACTCTCCCTACTTTGATTCGGAGTTTCGTTCGGATTCGCTGCTTCTTTTTGTTTTCTAGAGCAAAATTAAAGTGACAAAGTCGTTGCCAACTTCCAAATTGAGCGCAAGTGCAGAGAAAATTATATCAGTTCCCCTCTCGGGCCGCAGCTGCTGTTGCCGCCTACTCGGCCGCTGCTGCTCCTCTGCGTCACCTGACATTGAACACAGGGCGCATGTGTATGTGTAAAATATCCCTAGCTTGCCTTACTGCCGCCGTCGTCGTTGTTGCCGCCGCCGCAGCTGCTGCTGCTAGCTTTTGTATTTCGGCTATTCTGATGGTCTGTTTGTCCTCTGGTCGGACACTCGCGCCGTAGCTGCTCGCCTGTGAGGAAGTGCCGTACGGATAAAACGCCACAATTGTCAACGTGTGAACGTCAGTGCCATTTTTGTGGCTGTAACGCGTCGCGCGCATCGAATATATAAATTTACATACACAACCACACACTCGCACACACACACTTAGGTCCACGGAGACACCAACCTAGCTGTACACATACATGAATATGTATATACTTTAGTATATATATATATAACGGTATAGGTATATATATTCAAGCATAACGGTGTGTCTTTGTGTGTGCGTGAGAAACGAAAAGAATAAGAAAAAGAAAAAAAGAAACAGCAAAAAGTGCCGAAAAATTTGGTTTCAAAATAAAATGCCCACTAATCGGGGACTTGGCATATTATGAAAATCTACAGAAATAAATATCCAAATAAAAAGTCAATTGGCAGGCTCTGATTCCAGTTTAAATGCTGACTTGCCGTAGCTTCCCAAGGAATAATCCGAGCCTAAATTAAATTGTGTATTGTGTAAGAAATTTCCTGGCTCCCTCAAAAGTCGTGCAATTTCTTTAGATCTCCAAATATATCATATTGCTGGTGGAGTTGTCTATGTGTGTATGTGTGTGTGTGTGTTTTTATGATCAAAAAGTACCGCTGCAAAATCGAATCATTGATTTTCGCTTCAATTCGCTTTGCATACTTTTCGGCTGGCTGCTGCTGCCAGACACACACACATGCATGCATGCAGACTGAGCTGCCGTATGCATCCGCACCCTAAACTTGACCCTAGGCATTCACACTTGATCAGACATTCCAAAGGCATTCCAAAATGCACTCTTCCGTTTTGCCTTTGCTTCCTTCTTCTTCTTGCACTTGACAATATTTGCGGCTGAGATGCTGTGGGGTATTTGAATTTGTTGTTGGTCAAACTGTCATAAATTCCAAATTTTGCCGTTTTTACAAATGCCCTAGACAGTTCGCTCTTTTTCTTCTTCTTCATTGTGTTTTGTTGTTGTTGCTGTCAGGTGGCAACACGCTTTGCATAACTAAAATCCGAGGCTAGCGAGGTTAGCCATCAACGGTGTTCGGCTGCTCCTGATCCTGGGAGTCTTGCCAAATGTGAAATCAACACATTTCGCGTTGCATGCTTTTAGGCATTCAAAGAAAAAAGAAATTTTCTTTTATTTTGCTTTGCTTTGGTGCGCACACAAAACTCTCTCTTTCTGCTTCCCGGGCCTCCGGTCCTATTTGCTTTCCAACTCGCTTCGGGTTTGCCTTGTCTCATCTCTCGGTTGCTAGACCCTCTAACCCCCTCACACCCTGACAGTTGGACGCACTGTCGATTTGTTGGTCCTGGGCAGAAAATTTCTGCTGCTGACGTTGCAGCCTCTCACTTTCCGCCTACTCAACACCGGACAGCCCAAACCGAAATACAAAAATCCCACCGTCCTCCGCTTAACGTCGACGTTGTCGTGTATCCCTTGGAGATTCGTTCTACTGCACATTATGATTGTTTGGCATATTTTAATGATGCCATTGGGCTTAATGAAATTATTGTTAGTCCGAATTCAACAGTCACACCTCGGCGGCCTCAGCGTTCCGACCACCGCCCATTTTGGCAGCAGAGAGTCGGCTTTTTTGGATAACCTAATCTGCGGCTACTTAAATATGCACATGACGTCCATGATTCCCATTGCCTTTTTATATACAAACTCCAGCCTGATTACCCGGCTTGGCTGGCTCTTTCATGGCCCGGCCCACGCTTCGTTCGCAAATTGTTTTCCTGTCTCACCTGTCTACAGAATGTGGGCAACGAAGGTTAGTGCCGTGAAATTTTACAACCCTGTGCTTGGCTTTTATGTGTGTTGCAACTTGCGTCATGGGCATCATGTTTGTGAATTTCGTCGGCAGGTACGAGAGTACCCACCGATCTCAAGTAGGGGACCGTAACGTGTTTTAACTGACGTCACTTGCTCGCAAAATTGATGTTTAACTATTGATGCCTCTGAAATAGTTTGGCTTTAATGACGGTCGTTTCTGCAATCGTTATCATCGACATAAAACTTAAATGGTTAAATGAATGGACCACTCAATATCTCTCTGAAATCTATGGATGGGTTTGGGTTGGGGAAAGGATTAAATAAAATTGTCATGTTTTTGAGGTCACATAAATTGTGAGAAGGACTTGGGAGAACCCTAATAAAACCACAAAATAATTAAACGATATAAATAATTTTAAAATGATTTGGAGTTCCCCACTCTACTACAAGGACATTATTTAAATATATATTTTCTTATATTCAGAATCTGTCTGAATGACAATAGCTGAATGCTTTTATTCAACTTTGAGTTGAATAATTTCAGTGAAACATCACACGGAATCTTTCTAAGACTAAATTAAGGCAATCAATTCAAGGTTCTTTTTTCTTTTGAGACTTAACTAGTCTAGACTATACATTTAAGAATTAATTCGTATTAATAGGATTCACAAATATATAATAATTTTCCCAAAATGAATAAGAGATATAATTTTATTATTCAATATAAAGATGTTTATTGACTCTTATGTATGATAATGTTCAAATAAGACATGCAAATTTCTTATTGAATTAAAAGAGATTTCTTTCAAGAATTAGAAAAGCTTGAAGGGAGAAAGGAAGTCTTCAATTCTTATAGTACTAATTCGAGAAATTTAATATTTTTGACTTTACTCCGATCCAATCTTATGTGCAATATCCAATGGATTTTGAATCTATATTTCTTTTATCGACATATAACAAATGATAATATTTAAGATCTATTATAATTTTATATATAATTCACAAAAGAATTCCAAAAAAAAATGATATAAGAACCAAGTATAAATCGAGGTGTATATTGAAGGCCCTTCATAAGACAGATGAAATGTGAGTTAAAAGTGGCCTCATAGGGCCGAATTCGATTTTTTCATGTCAATAAATTTTACAGCTACCTCACAACTTCATAAGCAATTGAAAGGAATTCCCCATTGAATTGCATACAAAATATCTGGCCTCCATTTGAAACTAATTTGTGTATATATGAATCCTTTTCCATAAATCGTACAAACACGTGTGCACCTTTGGCATTTTAAGATTTTTTAAAGGCCTCAATTGTAGGACTTTATTTATGCACAAGTCTTCGGATGATTTAGAGCTCCAGGCGGCATAAAGCGCGGGGTGGTATGTGGTGAGGTGTGGCCAACAAATATTCATGCTCCAATTGCAGGCCCAAAACAATGCTGGCAGTTTATTTTTATCAAATATGGTTCCCAGTTCACTGGGAAAATGATAGTTGCCAACTTTCCTCTTGATTCCTCCTCCTGGTTGCAGTTTTGCGGCCACTGAGTTTCCAACTGGCTGGGTTGCTCCCGTTGTCTTGTGCTGTGCTGTGCTCTGCTTAGCTCTGCTGCATCAGCAAAATACACAAGATGCTGGGACACACACACAAACTTACGATACAAACGGCAAGATTGCTAGAATGCCAAAGATGCTGAGAATGCTTTTCAACCAAAGTCCCAAGTGGCTGTCCCTGAGCTGAGATGAGGCGTCTTGACTTGAGTGGATGATGGTGGCATCGTTAATCATGGAAATTATGCATGAAAGTGAAGTGCTTAATTTCAATTGTTTAAACAACAACAAGCTGAATAAGTGTGCCAGCAGCGGAAGCAACAACGACAACAACGTCAAGTAATTTTCGATGACCTACCAATACACTTGAAAAAAACATTGTGATTTATTTACACTTGACTACACACACTCGCACACATACATGTGCTGGTGCCCTCACATTTGCGGGTACCGTTATGAGCTGCTTGGCTTCTCTGGGTGATTTGTTTTTCTTTTTTGCTGCCTACTTTTTGGAGCTACCTAAAAATTTCCCATCACCATTAAATGAGAGAATTTCCCTTGCGCGCGCGCGTTGCGTGGGAGAAAATACCCACTCACTTTCGAACGGTCTTTTCTGGTCTATTCTCTATTTTGCCTTCCTCACTTGATGTAGCCATCGGCGTCGCTGTCGCTGTTGCCGCCGTCGTCGCTGTCGCTGCTTTTCACGCCTTTGTCAATTTGCAGCAACTTGTGCGCTCGTTTGACTTGGGTTAAATTGTTTGTGATTGTCGCAGTGTTTGTCTCCTTGTGTCCCTCTGCCTCCGCATCTGCGTGTGTTTGTGTGAGCGTGTCGTCAGCTGTTTTTGGCTTGCAGCAGCCGTTTCTATTTTCCAGTTTCTCTTCATATGCCCGTCTTATTACACAATTATTTTTTCTCTTTAGGTGTGGTTCTTTCTTCCTATCTTTCTTGCCGTCCGCATAACGGCGACCACGCCCACCTCCAATACCACACATATTTAAAATTCAGGCCCGCTGCATTGATTCATCCGGCAATGATTCTCTTAACCCTCGAAAGCCCCCCTGACTGGGTGATTTAGTTTTTAATCAATCACTTGGCTTTGCCTAGTTTGGGGCGTCACTGTCACTGCTTATGGATTTTCTATTATGGCGGTGTCCCACAGCCTTGAGCTCGGGCTTGGTCTCCTTCTGTCCAAGTTGAGTGCGTGTGGGAAAGTTTTATTTGCCTTTTTTGTTTGCTTGTTGACATTGCCAAGTCTCCTGCCACTTCTTCCGTTTGTTTCTAATTGTGTCCATGCAAATTGTGCGGCATTATTTGATTGTTTCTAGGTTGGAAAGTTATAAAAGACAGAGAGCAAAACAGAAAGCGCAAAAATCAAAGTGACAAATTTGCATAAAGAAAGAGAAAGAAAATCAGAGCAAAATCTAAATAAGTGAGGAAAGCAAAAGTTTGCCATGGCCTGGGGCTATTGGTCTGCCACGACAGTCGACCGTGGACGTTCCCCACGTCGACTGACCCAATGCACACCGCTGCCCATCAATCTGGTGCAGCAAGAGGAGGAGGACGAGCCTGCACCACAACCACAGCAGGAGCAGAATTCACAGCAATCCCAGACCTGTCCCAGTACACCATCGGCTAATCAACAGGGCAGCGGTGGCGGGGGCTTGTGCTATAGCCCGACTTGTAGGTCGCGTTGCTCCAGCCCCTGTCCGGGGTCGCCGTGTGGCTCGATAACGCCACCGCCGCCGCCGCTGATCACCTCGTCTCAGCAGCATCTTCACCAGCACTCGAACAAGAATTGCCCGGCGGCTCAGCAGCTGCTCTCCCACTTGGACAGCTATGCAGCACGACGCCAGTCGCTCGACCAACTGGATAGTCCTCAGGTAGGCCCTCATCATCAAAAACAACCACCACCACTACCACTACAACCACCACCACAACAACCACACCATCAACAGCAGCAACAACAACAACAACTCAGCAGTCCCTCACCCGAACTTTGCATTTGCTCTCTCCCGCATCAGTCCAAGTACTTTGACATCCAGGCCAATCAGCTGTCGGATATCATGTGCCGCGGAGCAGTGGTCAGCTCCATACAGTCGGCCAACAACACCCTAACCCGCGGAGTCTCCCTGCACAGTCGCAGCGGCAGTGCCCACGGCAGTGTGCATGGCGGCAGTCATCACGGCAGTGGCCACCACAGTCATCATGGCAGTGCCCATGGCAGCGCCCACGGGTCCCTTGGCTGTCTCCAGGGCAGCGGTGGCGGCGTGGGCAGCACCGGCAGCATTGGTATTCTTTCGGCCAGCCACATTGATACTGGCGACTACGACGTGCCCCATCCGCATCCCTATACCCATCACTACATGCAGACGACGGCCTCGGTGACGCCGCCGCATGCAAACCTGAGCCGGCCGGGCTCGGCGGGTCCCGTCTGCACGGGTCACGATTCGGGCTCGGACTCCAGCCAGGGCTGCGGCGGCTCCATTATGGGCGGCATGCTGGCCATGCACGGCCTGGCCACTGGAGGTCCCGGTCACATGGGCAGTCTCGGTCATCACAGTACCGGCAGCGGCTCTCTCGGTCGCTGCTCCAGTCGCTGTCACAACACCACCACCACCACCACAGACGACTCTGGTAGCGGTGGCGGCGGCATACTCATCGACTATCACCATGGACGAAGCGGAGCCGGTGCCGGCGGCAGCATAGGTCACCACAGCGGCAGTGCCGGCAGCGGCCTCAATGGTTGTGGCACTGGCGGCAGCGGCAGTCTCGGCGGACGCAGCAGTGTCCTCGGCACCATACACAACGGCCATGGCCACCACCACCAGCAATATCACCACGAGTGCATCCACTATGAAAGGCTGCCGATACCCGTGCCCATACCCACTGTGCCCATGACATCAGCCCAGCAGCAACAGCAGTCCATGCCGCCACAGCATCAGCTCCAATCCGAGGAGGAAATCGAACCGGCCTATGCCACAGGTAAACCTCACAAGTCGGCCTTGCCGTTCATCTAGATTGGCTGTTTATCTTATCGCCTCTCAGTTTTGCCCATTCGCCGCGCTCTCACTTTGCTCCCAATTAGTCGTAGGCATTTTGTTGGGTGGGTGATGGGTGGTCGGGTGACAATTGAATTGGCATTTATTTTCTCTTGCTTATTCTTCTCGTTTGTCTTTTGTTCTCTTGGGCTTTCTGTTTTGGTTTCTTTTTCAATTTCGGTTCAGTTCACTATTGGAATTTGAGTAGAGCGGCGGCGGTCTTGTCTCCAGAGAAATTCGCGCACATAGTTTAATCTTATTTTGTTTTTCTTTTGCCTTCTTTTTGGTATTATTACTTTTTTTTGTTCGTTGCGTTTATTTTTTAATTGATTGAAAACGGCATTCCGAGTGGAGATCTGACCTGCGCTGAACCATCGTCAGTCAGTTCTGTTTGGTTAAGTTCGGTCCAATCAAACGCGATGATCATTTGGAGCGGCTTCTGTGAGGCGGCGCAAATTTATAGCACCCAAACTGCCATTTTGCTCAATGGTGGTGTTACACCATGTCAGTATAAGAAGAAGACGAATGGGTCGTTGATTTAAGAAATATCTTGAAAAGATTCAGTTTGTTTGTTTTTTTTTTTTCATTTTTTCTTTATAAAATTTGAAGAAGTATCAGATCTAAGAAGAAAACTTTTTGAATAATTATAATAAATAGTATTATCTCAGATTATTCCTGTCAAGAGCTTTGGGGCTTAACTATAATTAAACACCTACTCACTTGTCTAACATGTCTAATTAAAAAAAATTCCAAAGTTAAAAGATCAAAAGATCTATAAGGAAAATATAGGTTTTAGTGGAAAATAAAGAATCCACAGAACTATCTATCCAACTATACATTAGCACAAATTTGACAGGATCTTAGGGGCTCAAATTAGAATCTTTCAAAGTGTTAAACCTATTTACTGATTGGTTGATGATCACTAGAGATATGACCGAATTCAATACAAGAAAGTTCTATCGACTTTTGCGGTGATCCTGACTTTGGGTGTCTCCAATGAAACCTTTTAGGTCTTACAAAGTGCTGGACAATATAATTGAAAATAGCATACTATTTTTTAAACGATCATACTCAATTTGTTTGGAAGCTTGTAAAGCACAGGAGACGTCCCTTACCCTCAAATATTTTCTCCAATTTATTCAGAACCACTAGGCAAATCGATCTGGTCATGTCCGTCATGTTATTATAGCTAAATGTGTAATATATGCGCATCACATTCGTCAAAACCGGATGAATCGAAGCGACATATCATACAAATTAAAATAGGTTTACGGAATATCTGATTACTCATTACAACTCGGCTTTTGAGAGGTAGTCTTTTAAGAAGTGTCAGTAGAGCATCGAAATATAAATTAAAATCTGTCTATATCTGGGCTATATTATATATTTATAGCGCAATATTCTACATAAAATATTATGATCATATACAAAATTTTATTTCATTAAGAGAATTTCGAAAACATGTTGTAGTCATAGGCACTCCGATGATAATACGCCTCCATTTGTGTCCAGATTTAAAAGCAAACCAAAAGTTCTCAAAATTTCCAGACATTACCATAAATTATCTAGTCAGTTAGTGACTCTGTAATCTTATTCCATCAAAAAACAAAAATTGGGAAATAATTTAAATCTCTGAGAAGAACTTGTTGGGTCGTTGACGAAACTGTGTTTGGTTTGACAGCTAATTTCAGACTGTTTTGTTCTCCCATTTCCAAACCAAGTTTATTACAGTTTTTTGTTTTTTTTTTTCATTAGCTTCTTATCTCTACCAAAGTGTTATCTCTGCGCTCAATAATATACCTAAAAAGTTGTTCTTTGCCTGGCCGATTGTCCAAGCTATCGTTAAACAATGTGAAATCGTTTCGACAGGGTTTCTCTATCAGAAAATATTGGCAGATAAGACAAGGCAGTTGATATCAGTACTCTTTTGGATTCTAGGTCAGACATTTTGGCCTATGCCTGGCCAACGATTTGTTAGAGAATTGACCTTGTTCAGAAAGGGGTAGACATTTGGTTGACCCTCAAGAGCTCTCGACAAGCTCAAAGATTGAACTTAATTGAACGAGAGTACCGGAGCTCTTAATTAGTGGCAGTACTCATAGAGAGAGGAAAAGAGAGAGAGAGAGAGCTCCGGAATCACTCTATATACAAATTCTCTACTTTTCCCTGGGAATAAAAGTCTTCCAAGTTTTACCAAAACAAAATTACCAGAGTCTACCTATTTATTGGTATAGCTTAGAATGATTCAGAATTCATGCTACGAAAAAAAAAAAAAACTGGACTAAATGACTAAGGGGAGTTTTTCCCGCCAGTAGGAATCAGGTAAATTTATAAAATACAGTAGAATCCGGTTATAGCGACTTTCATGGGACCGACGATTTTACGTCGTTATACCCGGAGGACGTACTAACAGAAAGGTGGGAAAAAATTTTTTTTGTTTATTTTATGGTTTCCATGTTCGTAATATGTTTTAACATAAAAAAACTAAATTTTTAATCAAAAAAAAAAATTTAATAAATTTAATTTAATAACAGGTTTTTCATGGAAAAAAGCAGAAAAAACTAGAAATATAACGGGACATCTCCTGGAATATAGGTATGAGGTCTGCACACGCACGCTGTAAACATTTTTGTGACGTCAGTCACTGATAGACACATACATTTCTAACAGGATCGTTTGATACTTAAATTTGGTGGCATTATTTTGCTGTTTTTTTTTTTTTTTGGCACGTCGCAATATCCGGTTGAATTATGAAAAATCTCGTCGGTATAAGCGGTTTGTCGCTAAAAGCGGAGACGTACTAACCGGAGGTCCTTTCATATAACTTTGTATGGGGACCAACCAATCCATTGAGTTTCCTACGCAATAACCGGATTCTACTGTATTTAAGTGACTCTTTGTGGGATTTTGTAATCGGAATTTTTTTCTCCCTAGACTCAAAGAAATGTTTTAGAACTGAGAAATCAAATTAACTATTGCCCAGATTAGTGTATTTAATTATCGGTCTAGCCGCCCATAAAACTTTTGCTCTCTTTTTGGCTTACCATTTTTATTTCGGCTTTTCATTCCATTTTCTTTTTTTTTTTTTTTGCTGAACAATGCGTGGTCATAACTGATAACGTACTTACCAGCTCTCTCGATGCGTCAGTCATACAGTTTGTGTTGTCATGTTGGCGTGTATTCCGCGTCGTCCCAAACCAACAGAAGAGGGTCCGTAAAATTATTATTATTATTTTTTTTTTTTGTCGTAAAAGTCATATTTTTTTTCATATAAAATATAAAACAGTGCAACAGATGTTATCAGAGATTCTGAAAATATATTATTATCTTCTTTCTGAATCTTAAGCAATATTTATAAAGAAATAGTAATCATTTATAGAGGCCAATAAATTTTGGTTAATGACAAGGCTAGCCTCATAGGGAAAATCAGTAATTAAAAATTCATCTTTGAATTTTCCGTTTTCTTTTGCAGTATTTCCCAATGTTCCTCAGGCACCGGGCCTTTCCTGCGATGGTGAAGATCGTAAGTTTTTTTCATGAATTATTAGAATGCTTTCATTTTCTTATACACACATTTTGTAATTTTAACCACAGGCAGCATCTATCGACGAGGGGCACGGCGCTGGCGCAAACTCTACCGTGTCAATGGACACATTTTCCAGGCCAAACGTTTCAATCGGGTAAGAATAAATTGTACAAACTTAGTAGGCTTACCGAATGTGAAAATTCGATTTTACATTTCCAGCGAGCCTTCTGTGCCTATTGTCAGGATCGGATCTGGGGCCTAGGACGTCAGGGTTTCAAGTGCATTCAGTGTAAATTGCTGGTGCACAAAAAGTGTCATAAGCTGGTCCAGAAGCACTGCACCGATCAGCCGGAACCTCTGGTTAAGGTTGAGGAGCCGAATGATCCCATGCCGATGCCATTGCCCCCGCTACCTTATGAGGCAGTTGGCAGCGGTGGCGATGGCTGTGAGTCCCACGAACACACGCATATTGAGGCTCCGCCGCCGCCGGAAGATCCTCTGGAACCGGGAACTCAACGTCAGTATTCGCTGAACGACTTTGAGTTGATTCGCGTGATTGGACGCGGTAGCTACGCAAAGGTGTTGATGGTGGAGCTGCGCCGCACGCGTCGTATTTATGCCATGAAGGTGATCAAGAAGGCTCTGGTCACCGATGACGAGGACATCGATTGGGTGCAGACGGAGAAGCATGTCTTTGAGACGGCCTCCAATCACCCTTTTCTGGTGGGCTTGCACTCTTGCTTCCAGACTCCATCGCGTCTATTCTTTGTCATTGAGTTTGTTCGTGGTGGTGACCTGATGTACCACATGCAGCGTCAGCGTCGTCTGCCTGAGGAGCATGCTCGCTTCTATGCGGCCGAAATAAGCTTGGCCCTAAACTTCCTGCACGAGAAGGGCATCATCTATCGCGATTTAAAGCTGGACAATGTGCTGCTAGACCACGAGGGACACATTAAGCTGACCGACTATGGTATGTGCAAGGAGGGCATTCGTCCAGGTGACACCACCTCCACCTTCTGCGGCACACCCAACTACATTGCTCCTGAAATATTGCGTGGCGAGGACTATGGCTTCTCTGTGGACTGGTGGGCTTTGGGTGTCTTACTCTATGAAATGCTGGCCGGTCGCAGTCCCTTTGACATTGCTGGTGCTTCAGAAAATCCCGACCAGGTAAGAGATACCTCCCTGTGCATTCGGTGGGAAATTGAAACTCAATAAGCACTTGTATCTTTCCTTCAGAATACTGAGGACTATCTCTTCCAAGTTATATTGGAAAAGACCATACGTATTCCACGTTCTTTGAGTGTCAAGGCTGCTTCGGTGCTTAAAGGTTTCCTCAACAAGAACCCGGCAGATCGTCTGGGCTGTCATAGAGAGTCTGCCTTCATGGATATTGTCAATCATCCCTTCTTCAAAGTTATCGACTGGGAAATGGTAAGTCCTAATCCTCCAGATCTTAGGTGTTTGAATTGTCACCGTTTTCCCTTGCTCCCTGTGATGCTCTGTTGTCTATGATGATGATAACCTTGATAATAAATTCTGTTTTGGTAGAAAGATTTCTAGATGGCTTTCAGCGGGTAATCGCTGTCATATCTGCATTTTCCAAACGAGTTTGTAACTTAAATTTTAGTAATCCTTTTATTTTCCAGTTTAATAAGCTTTATTTTTGGATAGAATTTGAAATCATTTGAGCTATGATTTTCCTTTGACCAATATATAAATTGATCAAATCAGAAGAGTTCTAATTATTTTACAAACAAAACAATATTAAGATCAGATGGATAAGGGAATTATTTCAATCAGTTTCTAATAAATTTTCCGGAGAAATTATAAAAAAAAAAATGAATTAAATCCACCATAAGAGGGCTAAAATCCATTAAGTAGTATCTATAATATTTGATTTTTCCGTCTCGTATCGTTTCGTCTGCAATGCGATAAATATTTGGAACTTTCTGAGATCGAGTCGAGAGTTTCTCGATTTCGTGAGAACGCTTTGTGTTTTTTTTTTTTTAATTTGTTTGCATTATCAAGTTAAAATGTTTTGTATTTTGTATTTGTGAAACCAATAATACATATATCCATAATGTGCTTTTGTGTATGCAAAGATTGCACAAAAGGAGGTGGAACCGCCTTATATACCAGCCCTTGATCCTGGCGATCCGTATATGTCTACAAATTTTGACGTTCAATTTACCAGAGAACCGGCTGAATTGACGCCAGATGATCCGTAAGTTTGACTAAACCTAGCCTAGAATTGAGAGAAGTTTGTTCGTTATTTATCTTGATTTGATTGAACCAAGCATGAGACAAACTAATCCACAATTCCCGACCACCTGACCAAAACTCCAGCAGTTCAACAGGTAAAAGCTTTCCACTTGGTAATTCCCCTCATTGCTCAGCTCCTTAGCTTTGGAGTTGCCTTCTCGGTACTTCTAAAATTAATATTATCGTCATTATCATCATCAAGCACAACAGCAACAACATCACTACATGCATACTCCTCAAATTTTTTGTGTAATTTGGAAAAAAAAATCTATTGGATTTGCCAATTGGCTGATTATGTTCTTTCCCCCCTAAAATCTCTATCTTTCTAATTGATTATTGTTTCTGGATATATCTTTTCATACACACAAATCACAAACAAAAAAATATGAAAACCGCACTGCATTTCAATTCGTCATCGCCATGTAGCTTGAACGCAAACAGGTCTCCCCACCATTTAAGCCACGTTTAGACTCTGATCGAGATCTGGCCAATTTCCCGCCGGAATTCACCGGTGAGGCCGTCCAGCTGACTCCGGATGATGAGTAAGTCTCTTGCTAAGACTTAAATTAAATTTCATAATTTATTTACTTTCGAATTTTTTTTTTAAATTTATAATTTTTTTGGAAATTTTTAAACGATTTTTTCATTATCTCTTAGTCATGTCATCGACAACATTGATCAATCGGAATTCGAGGGCTTTGAGTATGTCAACCCCTTGCTCATGTCCCTAGAGGACTGCGTCTGACACCACGAGACGTGTGATATGCATCCTTATAATATGCGGGTAAGTAGTTGAAATTACACAGATTCCAAGGATTATAACAATTTCTTTTTTATTTAGCTCTATGGTGAAGACTCCAGTGATTATGATTCGGTGGCCGATGATTTGAGTATTTTGCATTTGAACAGTGGCGTCGGTGTCGGCGTAGGCGGCGCACTCCCCCATACCAATACCAATAATAATTTAAGTCAGCAGCAACATTATCGCCAATATACCCTAGCTCATCAACAGCACCAGCAACAACAACCAACATACCCACAGCAACAACAACAACAACAACAACAGCAGCAACAGCATCATCACAATGGTAATGATAATAATCACAATAATCAAATGCAAGCAAATAATAATAAAAGTCTACTGCAGCACATGTTTTGCCTTCCATTGAACTAATTAAGATAACGAATTAAATAATTGAACAACATGAACAACAAAGAACAGAGCAAAGAGCAACAAAACAACAACAACAGCATCAACTAAGAGCACAGCAACAAAACAAAAAAAAAGAGTTATGTAGAAAAAAACCAAGATTAATCAAATATTTATTCAAATTTGTATGCAAAACTAAAAAAAAATGAAGCAAAAAAAAGAACAATTTATTTAAAACTTAAAAATCGAAACAGAAGCAAATAATATGTCACAAAGAAAACAACAACCAAATTACTTTACTATTTAAGCACTTAGACAGTTAGGCAACTAACTTCTTTGCAATCGAAATTTAAAAAAAAAAAAAAAAAAAAAAACAACCTATAACTCAAAAAATCAAGACTTTCAAAGAGAACGTTAAAAGACACATAAAAGTATGCAACAGAAATTTTAAGCTACTCTACATTATTATACACAATTATACATATAAAACTACTATAAACTATTAAAGAATTGCATAATTTTTAAATATGTATTTAAATGCAAGACGTTTAATTTTACTATAAAAAAAAAAACAAAAACAAAATAAAAACATAATTTTAAGCGCTAAAAGATTACGAAATTGTAAAATGTGCATGTGTGTGTGTGTATGAGAGAGAGAAAGAGAGAGGTTTGTTTGAGTGCGCGTGTCTTAGGCTAGTAAATAAGCAGAGTTAAAAGGGATGAGACGGTTTTAAAAAGCTCATACAAGTATTCAATTCTGGCATATGTGTGTGTAATCCATTAGAAACAAAATCCATAATTTTTAGCTATAAAACAAATTGAGCAGCTTGGCAATGCAACAAGTCGTAAAACAAACTATCTTTTCTATCATTAATTTATTTTTATCCCACACAAATTTTTTTTTTAAGAAAAATCATTCTACATTCCCGTCTTGTACTTATATTTAAAAACAATTAATATATATATAAAATATTTCTTTTTGTTATAAATTGCTGTAGTTAAAATATTTAAATAAAAAGAAAAAAACGCAATTTTATGAAGATGCAAATTTCATCTAAAAGAGTATAAATTTGTACCTAAGTATGTTGTTCATTTATTCCCTAAGTATAACGAGAGTTTAATTCAGATATATTTGGCAAGAAAGACAAAAAATACTTAATCGAAAATTGTATCAACCTTTCATTGATTGATATCCAAATAAAACTGAATTGATTTGTTTGATACGTATTAGTATTTTCTCTCTCCCAAGAGATCGAATTCATTGTGTTCGAATAAAACTTAAAAAATGAAAAAAAAAAGTTAAAAACGTTAAAATGATTTCCAGAATATTGTTAATTGTTAAATGGGTATTTCGACAAGAGTAAAGTAAATCAGATCTTGAATTTCAAAAGTGCAGCACAAAATCTAGCAAAGTAAACTTAAATCGAACACCCAACACCAGAGGTCTAATGTTTTTGATAAATAAATAAGAAAGGGAAATAAAATTACAGAATTAAAGAAAAGGAAAAAAAAATTGAATTAATGGAATAGTAAACAATCAGTTAAAAAAACACCCTAGTAAATTATTTATACATACATATATATTAAAATATATGGTATATGCATAATTTATGTAAGAAGAGAACGAATACTAATAATAAAAATATGCACCTCTAAATAAAGAAATTTAAAATAAATGCTTTCTTTTCACTTCAAACGTAAATCATATATCGAAAAAAAAACTCTATACTTAATCTGATTGCAGCAAACTCTGATCAATATCGACAAATCGTGGCTCTCTTAGATCTAGGGATTTAGACAGAAGCAAGAGTGAGGGCGAAAATATATATATGTACAACTATAAAATGTCCCACACTGCAGCTTGGTTATTCTAGCTTTTATATTCATCATACTGAGGGTCATGGCTCCAAGGTTTCTCCATAGTTATCTTAAAGGAAAACTCATCTCTTTATAACTTCCATTTAAGCAAACACATTGTACTATATAGCCTTTGGGTATAGACCATAAAAATACAGCACGCGCGACATCTATCGGACCATTCATACAGTGGCTGTTGTCCACAGTTTTCAGTTACTATTTTGTTCTATCTCCTTTGGTTATATTACTGGACTGGAAGAAATTCTAATATAGCTTACAGTGGCAACCGCAATTATTGAAAACAAAAATCACAATTCTAGCAGAGGTTCCGAAAAAAGTCAGAGCCAATACATACATGACCCAAAAGAAATCGATTTCTTAACTCTGTTCAATGTCAAGGATAGTATGGCCTCCGAGAATATTTGTTATTATCAGACTCTTAATAATTTTTTTCCCAACGAGACATTGGGAGTTCTTTTGCTGGACCCGTTCCGTGAAGAAAACACATTTTGCAATTTGCATTGTACTGTATTATTTATATAAGTATTTCTTGAAAAAAGCCATTAACATAGAAATGCAAAGGTAATTTTGATTTCAAATTCGTGTCTCACTAACTCTCCTCATTCTCAGACATTTCGAACTCAGCATCATCAAAATCGATTATCTATAACAACAATTTGTTTTTAGTCTTAAACAATTTAAATTGAATTCTATTCAAATTACCTCACTATCGAGTTTCTTAAATTCCGAGATGCCTGTCAGATCCTCAAGATATTTGGCAGTTTCAAAGGCCTTAAATAGGAATTCGTGGCCCTCTTCACGAAAAGTAGATAAAATTTTCTAAAAAAAAAAAGAAATACATTAAAAAATGTAAACAAAATGAATGAAATTATGAGCGTTGATTTTCCAAAACTCACCTCGGAACAGGCAATGCATTGGGAAAACTTTTGCGTGGCGGGCAAGATGTTTTCATAATCCGAGAGCATTCCACGTATGGAATGTGGCAAAATTCCAAGCATTCCTTTGGGAATATCTGGCTCTGCTAGCTTATCACTGTTATTACGGCTGTGCACGTAATAGGCGGGAGCCAGTTCACGCTGAGGATGCTGGAGAAGCGCCACCAAAAGCTCAACCGCATAGCTAGCCGCAATATTGGACACCCCCGGTCGGGTGACAGTGCACTGCTGATCCAAAGTGCGATCTTTAAGCGACTGTAAATGGAACAAAACAAATTGTGTTTTCGCTGAGCTTTTGTTGAATGTAAAGCTTTAGGCTAAAACTTAAAAAGCTTATCGACTCATGCATTGGCATTTTTACACTTTAAAACCTGGTGACGAATTGGCTGATGACGCTCGAAACGATGAGAACAAAATAAACAAATAAATATTAAATGAAGTTTGTATACCAAAAAGCTCTCTCGCCTCAAATAATTGTCCAAACAAGAAGGGCTGGAGGAGGGTGGTCTGCGCTTCTTTATACAATTTTCGTGTGTACCGATTAGATAAAATACGGTGAGGGTTTGTTATTGAGCTATGGGAAAACAATTGCAACTCTGAGGGGAAAATGTGCTCGCTCCCAAAAAGTCGGAGAATTCTACTAGGGTCTGCCGAGTCGCTCGGCTCTGATAATGTCAATTGGGCTCGCTGTACTAAACAGTTGGACCGGGAGTGGCAAACACAAAACTTTCAATAAAATCAAGTGGAAAAGCCTCAGATAAATAAAGAAGACTTGCGAAATAGCCAAACTATGTTGACGGAATACACGGGCAACCTGTCTCATCCTCTGGAATTCGGACATGTCTTAGAAATAGTGGCCAAGACTATCGATGGGGCCTCCAGGTTAAATGCCTTGTCTTATCAGTTGAATATTGTGTAATGAACGGAATATTTCGTGTTTTACAGATTTCACATAAACCTCTGCTCGTCGAAGACAGTTATTGATCCTGACGCCAACATCGGCCTGCGATTATCATGTTATTTTCGGAATGACCTAATTGTACGCAATGCTCGCATCAATGGCGTCTGGGGAGAGGAGGAAAGCAAGGCCATGAACAATGAAACCTTGCCCAATCCAATTGTGAGTGGCGAGTTCTTTATGATCTACATTTTGGCCAGCGAGACTTGTTTCCACATTTCGGTCAATAGTCGGGAGTTCTGCACCTTCAGGTATCGCATACCCCTCAATTCTATTCGCACCATTGAGATAAGGGACCAGATACAGGTGATCAAGCAAGTCGATCATCGCATAGTGTTCCCCAATCCCTGGCCAGCCATACATGCCTCAGACTATTTCAAGGTCTTTAGCAATGACCAGCCCATACTCTTTAGTCCGGGACACTTGATTGTGATAACGGCGCGCTGCTTTGAGAGCAAGCGTGGTCAGTTCATTTTGAAGTTCATGGACTCGGATACCAAGCGCGAGGAGTTGCATTTCAGTGTGCGGTTCGATGAGAAAATAGTTGTTCGAAACTCCATGAACGCCAAGTTTGAGTAAGCATATCATTTGGCTGACTAATCAGTATTAACTTATCTCTGTGATTTCTTTTGTTGACTTTAGATTTGGCCATGAAGAGCGGCATGGGGGCTTTCCCTTTGTCTTTAATCAGCAGTTCAAATTGGCCATTGCCTTTACCGAACGTGAGGTCCTCACGGCTGTGGATGGCTACAACTTCTTCAGTTATGCGTGGCGCACACCCAACGCCATGGCTAATTTGGTGGGTTTCAAGGTAACGGCCATAAATGGTCTGCATATACAAATAACTGGAGTAGATCATTTACAAACCGGCGATCCCACATGTGCGGGCTTTGAGAAATACACAAGACTTGACTATGAATGCGCCTAAGGCACATGGAATCAAAATATAAAAACCATAAGGTAATAAAGTCTGAAATAAACCAAAAATGTGTGGAAATTTCACTTAGTTCACTTACATTGCCTGGAGCGGTGACGTCATTGCAAAAATAGCAACCCAAATTATTTCCACTTATGCATTTGAGACCATGGACTTGCTTGGGGGTATTGCAGGTGTCACCCACGTCGTCTCTTGTGCTCCCGTGACGCATGACGAGGTAGCTATCGAAGCCCAAAGCTGCGTTGATTACAATCTTTTGATACGCTGCTCCCAGCACTGTGGGTAGCCACCGACTTTCCCTTGAGTCGGTCAAGAGAAATATCACATCATGAGCCTGGACTTGCTGCTCAATCAGGGAGAGATCAGCCTCTGTTTGAACGTGCAGAGTTTCGCCAATTGTATGGCCTGGCATAGGAATTTGGATGACGTGACCAGTGCTTTCCTATGAAATACAATCTGTATCTAAGAAGACACTCTTGGATTTCCGAATTTCGAACTTACAGTACTGGGATTAATTTCACGCAAGCGTTCAGCGGCTGTGGTGGCCTTCATCCTGTTGCCTGCCATTGCATCTGAGTGCGTATAGAGACACTGACGCACGGGATTGGCATAGCTGACATGGCCACTGTCTAGAAAAGTTATTTGCCGAAAGCCCCAGCCCTGCAAATGTTTTTATTAAATTTTTAACTTTGCCAATTAATGCTTTTAAAATATTTACCAGAAGATTACGCGCCACAGCACAGCCTAAAGTCCCAGCTCCAAAAAGCAAGCACTTGCTCTTTGCTAGTTCGTCAAGATTTATATCCGGCAGTAGACGCCACTTGATCAGCTTCAGGTTTAAGTTAACAGAATTTTCAGCCAATCTGGAAATTCCAAAAAAAAAAAAAAAAAAATGAATTTCCCACTGAATGCTTCTACTTACTTGGCTGGATCCATGCTATCGCGCATTGAAACGTATCTAGGACCCATTTTCTTATTCCGATTCAATTCCCAGCCCACAAATCTAATGGAATTTTCGTTACTCAGGTCGCACGGCTCGCTCTGCGTCACCTGCCAGATTGGACTGCCGTCGATTTGCATTTGCTGATCATAGCGCAACCCCAAAAAGCGAAGGGCTTGACCCACAAGATTAGGACTAGAGATGAAAGCAATAAGTCAATTTACCACAAAATAATCAATGGACACTTACCACTGATGCAGCAGAAATGCCACATAGTTGCGCATAAGCCAACCTGGGTGCTCGTATTCACTAGGATCCGCAAAGCAGAATACAAAGTGTTCGATTGCATCTTCATTGAATTGTTCTAAGGTCGTCTTTAGGTTGCGCCATTCCACCACTCCTGTAGGCGAATTGTCGTAAAGCACAAAGAAATTCTGTTCTTTAGCAGGTACTTTGCTCAGGGCTTCGGCATAAGCATCGCGCTGAGGCAAGTCTTTCAATTTGGCAACCGCCCCCAAGAGCTTCAATGTGGGTCCCAGTATGCAGGGAAAAGCAAACCAATAATAATAGCTATGACTTTTCAAGTCGGCAAACGACAGAACAAAGAAACGTGTCAGCAGACTAGCATCGTCCAATACACGGTCACTTTTCATATCAGCCAACAGTTTGTTGCCCTCTTCGGCCAGCAGGGCTGTTTTGTCTACGGCTTTGAATTCTTCAATTGTGTTTTTGTTGTAAATTGTACCAATAGCGGAATGCGCAAATTTGGGTACTTGAATTGAGCTTTGTGGAAAGAAAAAAAAGGAAATTAGTTTTGGTTTTACTCAAGCAAATAGATTATACCTATTAAAAGCTGTGTAATCAACCTCCAGTAGACAACCCGTGGCCTTACGATTCGTATAAAAGCCTGAAATGGTCCGGGGCGCATCCGATAGTCTATCTGTGTCCACTTTGATTTCCGCCAATTTGTGCCAAAATGTGGGAGACACAAAGGACTCGAATGGCGCAAATTGTAAAATGGTTTCTTTGGTTTCACTCATTATGCCTTTATTTTTTGCTGATTTTACATTAGTTTCAAATAAACAACCGCGACGTACACGACTATAACAAAGAATTCGTAAACAAAAAAACAGCAGACAATAAACAGTGCTGCCAAGCATCGATAAAAAAGATAGATCCCTCAAACAATATGCTAAAATAAATTGAATTTCTTTACAAAAATCCTAAAAAGAATATGCCAAATGAAAATTAAAATATGCTATGATTTCAGGCTATAAGCAATTCGCTAAATTTTTAAACTATTCTATTCTAAAATATGCAAATCTTGACTGAAATATGCTAAAATGGCAACACTGGTTTGCAGAATATATCGAATGCCGATAACATGCGAGTTATTGCGCTACAGAAAATCCAAATTAAATAGCGTATTTGTTTTTTATTTTAATATTCGTAATTAGTATCAGAACTTTAATTAAGACAATTTTATTAAATTAAAATTCATTAAAAATTATATATCATAAAATATTTTTTATCTATCTTATTACTGGGAAAAAATCAATTTTTAACGAAAAATCTTTTTTCAAATAATATCTTTATTTCTTTAAATCTTATATTACATCTTATATTACATCACTTTATTCTATAAGCTAAGCCAATCTTTAACACTTGTAGGTAACAAAAAAAAAATGCCTGAAGACACTCATTGGGTTCTGTTTTCCAAGAGTAACTCAAGTCAGTGACGCCAAACATTTATGTTTTTACAATGGTTTTCATATTAACTCAACGGTTTGTAAATAAAAATGATTGGTATTATATATTTTTATTAAGCCCGAAATCTTTCAAAATAAAAAATTTTACACCGAAGCTAATAATAAAAGTTTAAATAGAAAATGAAAGTTTCTGTAGTACGAACAATTCCAAAGGATGGCCTTTTCACACTTTCTACACTCCCTAAGATGAGCCAAAATGAGAGATAAATTTTAATTTGATTCTATGCAAATATTCATAGTTTAAGAATTTTAATAAACATTAACAATTTACAATTAGTTTAAGTATTATCCATGCGGCTGCAAAGAAAGAAATATAAATAAATGCAAATTGGCAAATTGATTAAATAAACTAAACAATTTTTATTAACAATTACAATTCGGATTCAGTAGTGTTCTTAAAATTTTCTAAATTCACCGCAGAGCTTATAATATTATCTATATGGATTTTATAGTTGTACAAATGGTCGACATCGTCAATCGTCGCCAAAAATGTCGGTGTTTGCCCATCCCCACCATTATAGAAATGGTCACAAAACTGGCCGAATATTGGTGATATCTTTATAAATGTGTTAAGAACCCGAGCCCGTATATCCCCACTCTTTTCGGTAGAGCTTCTTATCGCTTCTTTTCTACGACCTGTGTACTGATATTCTCCAAGATCATTCAACACACATTTCAAATCTCTAATTATGCCACGCGAACAATGAGGAAAAAGTATCTGTAGGACTGAGCCATGCAAATTATATTTTTGTCCCGCAATCACAATCTCAGCCTGCTGAAGCGTGAGACCCAAGTAATCTTTAAGTACATATAACCTATTGACGTGATCCGGTTTCAGAGTTTTGATGAAAACAAAAGACTTTAAAGTGCGGTATATTGAAATTATTGGGCGTGAAGATGATCTTGGTTGTGGCTCTGGTATTTTTTGCAATCTGTTGTCCGTATTATTAGAATCTTCAACTTGACATACCTTTCTTTGTGTCACATGGCCTGCTTGCAGGGCACTCTCTATCGCCGATGATTCAAAGAGCGTATTGTCCACAGCTAGTGCCTGTGAGATCGTGACTGGCTGCGTAGTTTCTTGGCTGGAAGCAATCGCGGATTTGGATCCATTCGGGAAGATTAAATGTTGATAATTATGAACTGGGTCAAGGGTTGATATATCATTGAAATTTTGAGGAATGGGCACTTCAATCTGGACCATCGTACCCACTGGCAAAGCACGAAATTTATGCCTTAATTGAGGAACTCGGTTTTTTGATATCTTAGGTCTAGGAGCTTTTCCTTGAAGAGTCCCTGAATTTAAATGATTCTGTTCAGTTTCACTGGCAGCTTCATGTGGCTCAGCTGCTTCGACAATCACTTTCGACAGATTGGTAACATTGCCGGTTTCGGTCGGCACACTATCATTGACCACATTATGTGACTCATTTCTAATTAGAGCTGTAGAACCCTTTTGTTGAAGTGACATTGAGTTAAAAAGATTCTGTTCAATTTCATTGGTCGCTTCAGGCGGCTCAGCTGCCTTGGGGATCGCATTGGCCGCATTAGGTGACTCATCTCTAATCGGAGCGCTAGGAGCGTTTTGATCAAGTGCCACTGAATTGAAATGATTCTGTTCAGTTTCATTGGTGTCATTGTCAGTTTCAGTGGACACTCTTTCATTGATCGCTTTATATGAATCATTTTCAATGGCAGCTTGCGATGATACATATTCATACATATCTTCGGGCAAAATAGTTTCATTGCCCGCTTCATGTGGATTATTCGAATTCGGCATTTTAAAACACTGTAAAAGGTTTTCAAGCTCTTTGTCGGTCTCATCCAAGTCTATGATTAAATCTTCAGTGTTAATCACCTCACAATTGTAATCAATTTCGTTGCTGTGAACCTCGAAGCGCATATTATTGAGAAATTGAATTGATTCGGTTTTGATTTTTTGGCCAGATTGAGTTGGAGAGATTATTGCTGTCTGAAGTGGTCCGAGTGACATCGCCAAATTCATCGAGCTTTGGAGTGGATCGGAATCTGTCTGTTCCACCTGTGATGCAGGGCATACATTATCCACGTCGATAAAATTGGTTGTAGGTTCAAGTTCCGGGGGTAGACACGTTACATCCATTTGATTCGAGTCTATTTGAATTTGGGCAACAGAAAAGCCATCAGTACTGCCGGATCTTACAAATATATCCTGGGACTTTGCGATAATTTGGGTTTCTTCAGCTGAAGCTGACGAAATTTCAGTCGCCGGAGCACATAAACTTAAACCCGTCTGTTCATCAGTAATTCGGGATTGATCAAATGTTGAATTTAAATTCCCAGCTGTTTCATTGGCATTTATCAAAGATGGAAGCTGGATTTCTCCGCAAGTATTCTCAATGTTTCCAAACGTTTGCATTTCCTGAATCTCTGTAGCTTGTTCATAGTCCTCTATTTCCTGGGTCTCCGCAACACTAGAGTTGGAATTGGTAATGTATTGTTCTTCACTCTGCATTACTTGGGTCACTTTAGGATCCGACTGTTTATTTGCAGCGCAACTATTTATGTCGTCTGGATCATCTGTGGCCATTTTATAAGGTAAATCTTAAATATGTATAAAATTATTTAATCAAAATTGATTTGCTTGTATTTGAAAGTATTTACCTGAAGTGTTAGCTTCATTCAATATCGTGCAAATTTCGGAACAGAGTATTAGTTCTTTTAGTTTCTCCATACAGAACTCTGGCACTTGACTAATCCATTTGTTGTGCTTCCAACAACGCATATAGAAGAACGCACGCAATACATCCAAAGACAAATTCTCCTCTATAATACTGTCTGAATAATATGCCTCCACAATGCTATCGAAATTTGTATATTCCTTTAGATCGTGCCAATCAAATATCCTTGGAGACATTTCCTCTAGTCGATATGCAGACAACGGCAAGTGAACACCCTTGCTATGCAGCAGCTTCGATAATCTTTCTATGGGTACATACAAATTTACAGGCCAATTACCAATGTTAACGTGCATAAAGAATTTCTGCAGAAGGCATTCGTTCTCGTAAATGTCGTCAGCATTGTGGATGTTAGTATATATTTTGAATTCATCATAGGTGAGACTACACAACACATCCCAAATAATTGCCTCCGTTCCTTGACAACTAAGCATTAAATAATCCGAAGTGTGCTGCGCCTGAAAAGATTATACATATTTTAGTTTTGAAATTGCGGCTAATATTCTTAGTTGTAGCGTACCTCGTTGGAATGCCAGTAAAACAAATTTTCAATTTCTTGCAGTGTTGCTCTATGCGAACTGTCTTTGAAGAAGTGGTCTTTCAACAAGCTCAGCTTCAGAGTGCATTCAATAAGACCCGACATGTAACTGTGCAATTCATGTGAATTATAGTTGATCACCTGAGTTTTATCCTTTCTAGAGTGTCTAATGGATTACTTACTTTTGATAATACAAAGAACTGAAAATTAATATATCTCACCTCTCCAGAACCTTTTTCCTAGATTCAAATATTGATTCCAACAGTTGAGGTTCTGTGTTTTCATCAATGTCGGCCAATTGGTTTTTCTCAGTCCCGTCCAAAGGTTCTGCATACATGAACAGTCTATCGATTACATTGGGATCATTTGATTTGAAATATATATATGGAATTTTGCAGGCAAATCTTCTGTCTGGATTGACGTAAAAGTTAATATAAAGCTGCCACAGGAGTTTTTCGCATTCCAAGGGATTGATCAGCAATTCTTCTGCTTCAGCATTATCATGAGTTGCCATGGTAAGTGTTCTCAGCGCGTCCTTAATATTTATGTGCTTCTTGAAAAAATCAAATGTCACTGGAATCAGAAAACGCCCTTCTCTGTAAATTCAAAAGGCAAATAATTTAGGTATCAAAGCGATCCGATTTATGCAATTAGTTACCTCCCGTAGTACTCAAAAGTTTCTATATGGGCATTGTCTGACTGTACTTCATGTGCACTGAAAAAACAAAAATCAATTAAATTCATTTGCATTTCAACTTTTTTACACTTCTACATACCTTTCAATTTCAGAACAATTTTTATTATTATTTCTAATCGCTTCTTCTGCCTGTTGCTGTGTTTCTGCACCCGCTGTAGCTTCCGATGAGATTCGCTTCTTTCGAATTTCCCTATGATCGGAGTGAAAGTCAATACAAATTTGAAGCTATATCAAAATATTCAAAACACATTTCAATACCTCTCTTCTTCTGTGATTTTTCTTTTAACTGGGGCATCATTCTTTTTTTCTTGGCTAGTTAAGGAAGACAAATACCTTTCGGCAACTTCATCCAATGGAACGGCGTATTTGAGAAGGATTTCTTGCAACACAGAATCTTTTGTTTTTAAGCGATATGGAAAAGCCCTTCTCCTTTCTGGTTTGACATAAAATGATCGATAATATCGAAGTAGCAATTTATTCCGTTCGTCTGGGTTTCTTAGCATAATTTCTCTTCTTTCTGGATTATCTGTCTGCGATGCACAAAGTGATTCCAAAAGTTCCTCGGCGTTAATGTGATTTTTGAAAAAGTCAAAACCAACTGGAAACTTGAAGCGCCCAAATCTGCAATTATGTTAATTAATGAGTACATTTTCTATTACAACAAATACCGATCTTACTTTCCGAGGTCCTGGACAGTCTCCAAATTGGCATAATTTTTAACATTTTCACAGACTTCTACATTCTTAGATGGGCAAGCAGCATCCAACGAAAGTAATTTGTTTCGTTTTATGGCAGGACAAGATTTCAAAATAAATCTATATCGATCACGAATCTCAGGAGTTTTATAAAATTGTTCATAATATATAAAGGCACATTCCTCTTCAGTTTTGTTCAAGTATTCCATAGATTCTTTCATTTGCTTAGAAATTTCATCCAGGTTTTTTATAAATCTTTTGAATTCCTCAAATGTAACAGGTAATTTCCTGGGAAAATCAAAAAATATTCAATGTTTATACAAATTTTACGAATATATTTCAATACCTTTTATAATCTGTAATTAATCTTTTAAGTGTCGTTTCATTCGATCTAGCTTGGTTAATTAGTGTAGACGAATAATTTTTGGCGATTTCATCTAATGGCTCCGCGTATCTGAGTAGAGTTTCCTTCAACACAGGATCTGTTGTCATTAAGCAAAATGGAAAAGCCATTCGCCTTTCTGGTTTGACATAGAATGATCGATAATATCGGTGAAGCAATTTATTTCGTTCGTCTGGGTTTCTGAGCATAATTTCCCTTTTTTCTGGATTATCTATCTGCGATGCACAAAGTGATTCCAAAAGTTCCTCCGCATTAATGTGATTCTTAAAGAAATCAAAATCAACTGGAAACTTGTACCGTCCGCATCTGTAATTATTTTAATTAATGTGTGCATTTTCTATTAAAAACAATGCCTATCTTACTTCCCGAGGTCCTGCATAGTCTCTAAATTTTCATAATTTTCTTGGATTGACCTGTTGATAATGTTGAGAAGGTTAAGAGTAGCTTGCATTATTTATGTGAGTTAGCGTACCTATCTATAAAGTTTTTCGAGCCTTCTACTTCTCTGGATGTGCAAGCAGCTTCCATAGAAAGTATTTTGTTGCGTTTTGTAGCAGGGCATGATTTCAGAATAAACCTATATCGATCACGAATCTCAGGAGTTTTATAAAATGCTTTGTAATATATAAAGGCACATTCCTCTTCAGTTTTGTTCAAGTATTCCCTAGATTCTTTCATTTGCTTAGATATTTCGTCCAGGTTTTTTATGAACTTTCTGAATTCCTCAAATGTAACAGGGAATATCCTGGAAAATATCAGCCAATATTCAATGTTTTATAAAAATTTCAAAAATTCATTTCAATACCTTTTCTCCTCTGTGATTTTTCTTTTAACTGAGACTTTATTCCAATTAGCTTTGCTAATGAAGGTAGATAAATAATTTTTGGCGACTTCATCCAAGGGCTCGGCGTATCTGAGCAGGATTTCTTGTAAAACAGAATCTTTTGTTTTTAAACGATATGGAAAAGCCATTCTTCTCTCTGGGATGACATAAAATGCTTGATAATATCGACGTAGCAGTTTATTCCGTTCCTGCGGGTCTCTCAACATAATTTCTTTTCTTTCTGGATTATCTGTCTGCGATGCACAAAGTGATTCCAAAACTTCCTCGGCATTAATATGATTTTTGAAGAAATCAAAACCAACTGGAAACTTGAAGCGACCGAATCTATAAATAATTAAATTTTTGAGAATTTGGATTATCTATTGAAAAAACAAAGTCATACTTTCCAAGGTCCTGGATTGTTTCTAAAGTGGAATAAATTTCTTTGGTTGAGCTGTAAAAAAAAAAGTTAAATGAAATGACATAGTCTTTGCTGTTATCTGTACCCTCTTAAAATGTTTTCCGAGGAATCAACAATTTCAGACGGGCCAGCAGTTTCCCAGGAAAGTATTTTGTTGCTTTTTGTAGAGCAATTTTTGTTGCTTAAGTTGTTATTTTGAATTGCTAATACAAAAGACTCCCCGTCTGAAGTTTTT
The DNA here is from genome assembly GCA_037075145.1 of Scaptodrosophila latifasciaeformis. NCBI lineage: Eukaryota > Metazoa > Arthropoda > Insecta > Diptera > Drosophilidae > Scaptodrosophila > Scaptodrosophila latifasciaeformis. The sequence continues at coordinate 26,632 of JBAMCM010000225.1, read as the reverse complement.
CTAAAATAAAATTAAACGGGTAATAAAAAACAGTTTCATGGTAAATATACTGTAATTTGTTTACCGATTACGATATTCGGGCGTAGATTCTAACTCTAGATTTGACCTATTTTCTGCATATACTTCATTTCTTGACGGAGTTTTATTTAGTTTGGTATCATCAGCTGCTTTCAAAGACAAAAGCCTCTCTCGCTTTTGGGCAGGACAGGCTCTGATTTGGAATTTATATTTACTCCGTATTTTAGGAGTTTTATAAAATGCTTCATAATATATGTAGGCGCATTCCTCAGAGGTTTTATTTTTGTATCGCTTGCGCAGCATCATTTGTTTAACAATATCATCCATATTTCGGATACTTCGTTTGAATTCTATGAAACCAACGGGCAGCTTTCTGAAATGAAATAAAACTTGAATTTGTATGCTTAATTCATTTAACAGTGGAATTCCTTACATATGACTTTGGCTCCTTGTGTATCCATTGGTATCGACGTTTGTGGATGAGGTTGCATTTGCTGGAAGCCTTTAATATAAAATAATATGTAGAACATTTAAGCTTATTGGAAAATTTGTCACTTGAATGCACCTGTTATTATTGCAGTTTCCATTTGAAATTTCATGTATAAGATTGCGAATGTCATCATCATATTGAATAAGGTAATTAATTTCCTCCGGATTCGGAACCACCAAAAGACGTTCTCTTATATCAGATGAACACGGTCGAAGTTTAAAAGTATATTTTTCTCTTATTTTGGGAGCAAGATAAAATGCTATATAATAGCGATACTCTGCATCTTTGAGGGTATATAAGGGATAATCCAGTTTAAATTTAGACACTACCTCGGCAATATTCTCCAAGTACTTCTCAAATATTGAGAAAGAAACGATTGGGGAGCCCCTGTAAAGACACGAAAAACATATAATTTAGCAATCTTATTCTCTTATTCTAGCTTACTTGTCATCAATTGAAGATTCCAATCTTCTTGGAGAAGCTTTTTCCATGGAGCGGTCTATTATCTGTTTAGCCTTTTCATTTAAGGGCACGCCTTCTTTTAATAATAATTGCAGCAATTCTGAAGGTGGTGACTTGAAATTAAATTTATGCAATGCACGACGTTTTGGAAAAATATAAAAGGAATTATAATATTTTTGCAGTAGCTTAAGACGTGTGCGCTTATCCTCTATGTATTTTTTTCGTTTTGCAATGTCATTTTCTTTTTTAATTATAGCACTGAGTAATGCATTTTGGTCGAAATACTTTTTAAATGTGGAAAACGATACAGGAAAAGCAAACTGTGCCCCGCTGAAAATATGGAAATCATGTAAATCTCAAAAATCAAAATTTTCTTAAAACCTTAATTTATATACCTCGCTAGCACCACAGTAGTGTAATCGCTCAATAGCTCTGAATTTTCTGAAATGCTTTCTGATGTAAGTGCTGAGGGTTCCCTTAATATTTTTTGTTTTATTTGAAAGGGACAATTTTGAATCACAACTTTGTACTTGTCACGCACGGATAGATCGCTAAAAAAAGCATTGAAATACCATTTTGCGCAATCGTCTAGCGTTTCGAGTGCTACTCCTGTAGGTGGATCTCTTTGAATTTGGAACGCAATATCGGGTAAATTTTTAACAGCTGCTTGGAACATTTCGAAGGACACAGATGGTTTTAGAACACTGAAATCCGCAAATGGAGGGAAATCTTAATATTACGCAGGAAGCTGTTGAGTATTTATGTGCATACCCTTTGTCCTTATTAGTAGTTTTCAGCCATTTATCCAATGTATTGCGTTCCTTCACATTGTTCGACTTGATATTATGTTTTCCAGTGTTCATTTTAAATAAAAACTCAACAAAAATAAATGCTCTACGAGCAAAGCAAAACAAAACAGATCCAAATTGTATGCCCAGACGAACTAAATGAACTGAACATACATTGGTTCAGTTCAGCTTGTTATTGGGACTAGTTCGCGACATTAATTGAATTATATTGTTATCAGAGTGGTATTTGTTTGGAAAATTAAAAGGCAGAAAATAACTAAATGAATCCCAACATGAATCCAAATATGATGCAAATGCCAGTGCCGCCAATGATGCAGGTTTCACCAATGATGCAGTCGTCGCCCCAGCCCTTGCCGGGACCTGTTCCTATGCAAGCACAACAGCAACAACAACACGAAAAGCTGGACAACATATCTCGAGTGAAGAGTTTGTTGGCACCATTGCGAGAATCCATGTTTTTAACAATTCGCGCGAGCGCCTTTACACTGCAGCAACACAATTTGGCCGACAATCTCAAACGTGATACAGGTGGTCATTCTGCGCGTTTTGATAAACATTTAGAAGATTTTTACGCCTGTTGTGACCAGCTGGAAATCCATTTGAAAACAGCCATGGCTTGTATGCAACAGTACGCTTCATCGCAGCATTATTTACCCGGAGCTGTGGCTGCAATGCGAACAGAGTCTTATATTGACAATTCGGCGGGACCCATGCCTTACCCTACCTATTTAAATACTGCACGTGTACACGTACAATCAGCTAAGGATATTCACGACATTTTAATTAGTGCAGCACAAAATATATCTCAGGCTGATTGATAATTATAGCATCTTTAGTCCCAAAACATATTGTTTAGATTTTAATAACAAGTAAAAATAAGGATGAAAATATCTAAACTGTAAAACTACAATACTATCGGAAAAATTGTAATAAAATAATTTTCATTTAAAAAATTTATTTATTTGACCAAATTCACCACTGGGATGAAAAAAGAACAAAGTTTTTGTACAGTGTTGCATAAGTATCGTCGAGGGTTTTCAACTGGTTCATAAGAACTATTAGTTCCAAGATAGGCCGTGTGCGTTTTGGCAAAATTAAGGACTTATCAATTTTGGTTATTTTATTTCGGCACATTGGATATAAGTAAGGGAGCGCAAAACAACTATGACTAGGTAAGTGATTTTAATGTGAGAACGAGCGCAATTAACCTAACCTATTCGTAGATCCAGCATAGAACTTGGCGATGTTACGCCGCACAACATCAAACAACTTAAAAAACTAAATATGGTTGTCTTTCCTGTATCCTACAATGACAAATTTTATGTAGACGTGCTGGAAGCCGGCGAGTTGGCCAAGCTCGCTTACTACAATGACATTGTGGTAGGTGCTGTATGCTGTCGCATTGACACAACCGAGAATCAACGCCGTTTATATATAATGACTTTGGGGTGCTTGTCTCCATATCGGAGGTTGGGTATTGGTACCGTCATGTTTGAACATATATTGAATTATGCTGAGAAAGATGGCAATTTCGATAGCATTTTCCTGTGAGTGTAAAGCAAACTGAGTTTAGTCAAACGTAATATAAATTATCATTATATTTATTCTTGTTCTTTTAACAGGCACGTGCAGATTAATAACGACGGTGCCATAGAATTCTACAAAAAGTTTGGATTTGAGATCGTCGATACCAAAGTGCAGTACTACAAGCGGATCGAGCCAGCGGACGCACACGTGCTGCAAAAAACTTTGCGTCGCAAGAAGACCGATAGCCATCATCACAACCAACATGCACACACCAATGGAACTGCTACTGAGAAGAAAGAACGAAGAACTTGAAAAATCACCAAAATAGCCCATACAATAAGTTGAAACTTCTGGACTGCCGGTCTAACCAACAGCCAACCAGTCCCGAATATTAATTCGATTAAGCTATAATTTCAACAAAAACGCATCTAGGAACAAACGAAAATCAAACCACAAAACAGATCACTTAAAAACTATTCAAACAAGAAACAAAACACTAGGAGTTAAATTATGATAATTATATATTCTATATGTGAAATGATTAAAGCTGAACAAATTGGGAGGCAAAGGCGCTAAATAAAAAATTCAAAATATAAACGCAACTAGTTTATCCGATTAATTTTGATACGATCTGATTGCTACAGTAATTAATATCCCTCCAACGTATTTCATAGTTATAGTTCCATTATTGTCCATCATGAAACCAAAGAGTGCAGTCGCAAACGGATGGGACAGGCCTCAGCCAGACAGAGATGGCGTTTTCAAAGGGTTTTATTATCTTTATACAGTCTTCTACTTGTGGGGTACAACCACCTTTCTACTGCAAGAGCTCAAGGACAGTAATGACAACAGGTCCCCTACCGCGACTATTATGTTTGCACTTTGTGCTCGATGTGGTTACGTGTGCGGATTTTATGCAGGAGTAATTGCCAAACTCACTGATGAGAAGTTATCAAGTGCTATGTTTGGGGAGCTAACACCCGTGCTGAAAGTAATCTTTACATGGGAGATTTTGACCTCTACGATTACTTACTTGGAATGCTGTCTTGCTTATGACATTAAAAGAAGCGAGCACATCGAACTGTTACGTAAAATGCGACAACTGGATCTCGACATTTCCAAAGTGTTTCCGCGAGTTAACTGGCATTATAAAAAGGTTCATCGGAAATATGCCTATGGAACGGGCTTCGTAACCGTCTTGTACTTGATTTTATCAAACGTGTTCATTATCGTTACGGCCAATTGTTTTTGCGGATTTCTTTCAACAGCAGTGATGGCGCTTTGTTACAGCGTCATTACTGGGACCCTCGGAGCTCAGGGTTTCATTTACATATCCTTGATGGACTACATACGTTTAAGGTTCCGTTTGATGATTCTTCTGCTCAATCAATGCTTTACAGCCCCCTTACCAGTGGAAGAGGAGGCAAAGCGAATATATTACCACGAAATAGACAAACTCTTTGAGTTTGCTAGACGCTGTTCTTATTTGATAGTCGATCTGAATTCCGTTTTCGGCTTTCCCAATGCAGCCGGAATCTTTTACGATTTCAGCATTATGACTGCATTTGTGTACGCCATATGCCAGAGCATAATTGAATCAGATCATAACATTATTAACTATGTTTTTATAGCCTGCCTTTTGATTACTCATGCTTACAAGGTTATTATGACATGTATCTATGGATATCTTCTTCGGCGAGAGGTGTGTGTTAGTTAAATGACAAAACCCATTTCGGAAGCGTAAAATATTTGTTTTCTCAAACCCTTTTTAGAAACGAAATTGCCAACACAAGCTTAGTGAGTTTTCTCGATGGCTTCCCAACTCCGAGGAGGCGCGTAGTCAGGTCGAAAGCTTCCAGCATTGGTGCTTACATAACAAATACATGGCGACTGTAGGAACTAATTGGCCCTGTAATTTTCGTCTGATATTTGTAGTAAGTGCTTAGTTATTAAAATTTTTTATTAAAATCAATAATATAAGATTATCAAAACTATTTTCTTATTTCACAGGTCTTTAATGGTATTACCAATTATGTGCTAATATTAGTGCAATTACTTTTCCAGCAAAAGCAGTTACAAAATGATCGAGAGTCGCACGGACTTATCCGAGATGTTGAAATAATAAGGCACTAAGCTGATCGACTCGAATAATCTTGTAAAATATATTAAAATATTGAAAAAATTGTTTCTGCTCTTGGAATTAGGCAACCAGTTGTAAATATTGGTAAAAAAAAGAATATGACGATCTCCTCTTTTCTAGTCAAAATGTTCTAGGCATCGTGCATAGCTGAGCTCAGGCTGAAACTTGTAGGACTTCAATGTATGGTAGGAGCTGAGCAGAACGGACTTATATTCGTTCAGCTCATTAGGCGTAAATTTGTCCAACAAATTCAATCCAGCATCCCATAAATAGGGCAAGAAGCCTTTATCGAAGGCTTCGTAGATCTTATAAAGCAACTGGAATTAAATTTTAGTTATAAATAGATGAGTCGATTTTTAAGTTTACTTGCCAAGATGAAGACTTCATTCAAAGGTTCCGTAAAAATGGAATAGGTTTCATTGTCCCAGAGCACCCAGATAGTCACTGTGATCATGTGATAGCAACGCAACTTGTGCAGATTCTTTTTATTCCTCAGAGCCTGCAAGAGGCGCAGAGCCTTTCTCAAAGTTTCACTGCCATTCTCAATCATAAACATTTCAGAAGCGGGATTGCAAAGCATAAAGGTATAATCGGATGTGCTGTTTTCACCCTTATGGTACTTGGGTATGGCAAGCCAGGTTTTGAAATTAGGGTTTATTATTTGAACGGCTGGAACGAAATCAATTGATAACTGACGAGTTTCCGAAGTGGCCCAGACTGTATGGGCTACTCCACGGTTTCGGTATTCCAATGAATATGATGTAGTACCGCAATTGACGATTCGATTGTTCACTGTGTGGAAAATACTTGAGAACCATTGTCTTAGGGTACAACGATTCAAGAAGTGGTCACTATTATTAGCTAGGTGATTGTGCAAAAAATTTTGGTAATGTGCTTTCGAAAAATCGAGGAACACAAATCCTGGACGGCTTTTGTCGATGTGGCATAACATGTTGCCACTATCCTCAAACTTTAACTCCACGAGTACATCGAATTCGTCGGTATCGTATAAGCGAATGTTGGTGGCGACGCTGCCTAAATATTTTTAATATTTTCAAGTTTATAAACATTTCGGAAGTCATTAGTCATTAGCTTACCATATAAGGACTCGGCGTCAAAAATTGTACTAAAGAAGCTGCTCTTAGCACAAAGGATATTGAATACGGCATTCTTGATAGTTACAAAGTCGTTGATATCATTCTGATCAATCAAACTTTCGACTTCAGAGGCTATGTTTAGCAAATGCGACTCAAAATTAGACATTTTGAGTTGATAGGAGGCTGGGAGAGGGAAGATTTTTTAATGTTTTAATAAGATCGTCTGAGATGGCATATGCATTTGAGATCAAATTTAAATATATATATATATATTAATTATAAATGATTGCAATGACAATTGCATCTTTTTGTTAGAGTGCTGACCAGACCCTGGGGGAGGGGGGAATATGTTGAGGTGGCTCTTCAGGCTCTCATGTTATGTGGATATGCTGGGCTATGTATATTTCTATATAAATATATGAACTAACTGTGAATGTGTGAACGTTTGTAAATACAAAAAGCATATATGATATTGTATATAAGTAGGTACCAATGTTCTACATAAAGCGGTTTGTGTATGTATGTGTGTGTACACGCAAAGCGTTCGCCATGCGGTAGTCCGTAGTCCGGACATCGTTTATCGATTTGCAAAAAACAACAGCAAGAACAACAACAAAAAGCATTGAATAAGCGGCAGCACGGCGGTGGTAGTGACTGCTGCCTTTGCTGTGTAGGCCGCCGCTACCGCCACTGCCACCCTCTACCGCTCCACCTTATAATGATAGTGAAAACCCAAACAGCAGCAGCAAAAGCAACAACAACAACGACTATGGAAACTCATACAAACAAAAAGACCCACACACAACGCCCCACTTATATACATGGACAGGCATATACACATACAGGCAGACTCACATACACAACGCCCATGCACAGCCATGCCCCTTGGCTTGATGCCGCACGCAAACGCCCAACCTCTCTTGTTCTCACTCTCGCTCTTTCTCTCTCTCTCTCTCTCTCTCTCTTTCTATCTCTATCGTGCTCTATAGTCAAGGAACTCCTGCACCTCCCTCTGCCTCTAAGACTCCCACACCTCATTGTCCGCCTCAGTAGACTCCCACAGCCCCGACTTCCCTCAAGCAGCACGGCGCGTGGAATGTACCGTCGTCGTCACTAGCTGCCTGCCTGCCTGGCTGGCTGCCGGGCTTTTGATGATGATGATGTTGTTGTTGATGACGATGGGACGCCACAAGGACGCGGCAGGCGCATGGCTGTTGGTTGGGGTTTGAAGAGCTGATGGTTATGGTGGTGGTGGTGGTTGGATTGGAGCGTGGTGTCGTGAGGGGGTATTGAGGGCAGCCGTTGCCGTTTGCTGTACGTTGTCGTCGTAGGAGCAGACAAGTAAGAGGAGGTGCCGCTGTTGCTGGCTCTGGACTGAACATTGAAGCACAATACAGGCACACTCGTTCGCAGAGAGGAAAGAGCGACAGCAACAAATAAAAAAAAAAAAAAATAAAGCGCACAAGTTGAAGAGATACATGTATGTGTGTTTGAGTCTGTACACTTACAAACACTCACAGCAATGCCGTGCCTTGTACGTTTGGGGCACGCTAGTCCGTCACACATACACATACATACACACACAGAAGCACACTGGCACAAAAAGCAGACGGAGCTCCATCAGTAAAGCAACGACAACGAACAAGCGGACATATACGAAGACGAGGCAAGGAACAAGGCACAGCGCGTTGAATATTAGGGAGCCATAAGAGGAACTGGTTGAAGACTTGGTTGGGTGGAGGGGGCAAGCTTCTACGACGTTGCTGGTTCTGACTGGCATGACTACGACCGCTGTTGTTGGTTTTGCTTTTGCTGCTGAATCTTGGATCGATGGACGGACTTGGGATGCTGTTAAGGCTCCCTATGCAAGAGACCAGAAAGGGGCACATGGCAGGACTGTTCAGGCTAAAAGAGAAATAAAGTGGTGCTGGGTGGTGGTTGCCGGTTGGTGAATAGCGGACATGAAGTCGGCCAAGCGGCGGCCCGCTTCGTCGGTCAGTCCAGTCATCCAGCCAGCCGTGTACGCAAAGCAGCTTACGACAAGCAGTCAGTGGGTACAACGATGCATAGGATAGACAAGAGGCAAAGGGAAGATAGAGGCTGGATCTGTATGAGGGACGGACCATAAAATGCGAAGCAGTAGCAAATGGCAATGGCGAAACTGCGACGGTCGCGACGGCCCCAACGCGACGCCAACGACACCAACGATACGACAAACAACGACGCAACGTTGGCAAAGCGAAGAGTAGAAGAGGCGAACGGCAGCAAAAATAATTTAGCTGGGCGCAAAAGAACAACAAAATAGCTTCACCAACAAAAACAAGCACAGCTCAGCAACAAAAACAATTGCTACAATAACAAAAGGCAAACGCGCTTGTATGTGGCAAAAAAAAAAGAAAAAAATAAGAAAAAACCCAACACACAATATATACTACAATACATGTATGTACTTGTGTGTATATAATATACCTACACTTCCATACAACAACAAAAATAACAGCAGCAGCGGAACAGACGTAGAATCAAGGCACGGCGACACCGCGGGGGTGGAAGCTTCAACGATTGGTGTTGTTCTTGTTTTTGTAGTGGCCGTGGTCTCATGATAACAGAGTGGCGACAAAAACGTCACTCGAGGTGGAGGATTTATTTTGCACCCTCGCAAAACCAAACAAAATGGTGAAAAACAGGATCAGGAAACCTTATATACAGATCCCTTAAAGAAAGAGAAAAAAAGATGCAAGACTTCTAGGATATGTACATAGACAAAGATCTCAACTAGTGGCAATTGTAAATATCAATTTTGGTGGCAATCGGAGGATCCTTCAGATTCACATGGACTAAACAAAAGCTCTGAAAAGTGTCCTGTATTATTCTTAGAGGTAATACTAAGTTATAGTTAGACAACTAATTTTACTAGCATTCAAGGTTTGAATTAAACTGCGTAAAAGACTATCGGGAGATCTTCAGATTTAATAACCACAGAGATAAACTGACAAATCAATTGCTACCTTTCCATCTGTGACAAAGGCAAATTGCGAATAGATTTAGATTCAAGTTAAAGGCTAGTTAAAATCCTAGCGGAACTTGCTAAATTAGTTTCATATTTGAAATAATAATGGAGTGAATTTGGCTTTGGAGGAAAATGAAAGTCGTAATTATACAGAAAGTAAGACCCGAACTTATCAATGTAGGATGGTCGAGCCACAAGAAGGTGGGGAGGGTATGAGGCGGAAGGAGGTCTGGCGTGAGCTGAGCGGGCGCAGTCGTTTACTGCGAGCGCCAAACTGCTCTGACACTGTGTGGATGTTTATGTTTCTGTAACTGTGTGTGTGTCTGTATTCAGTATATGTGTGTGCGTTTGGGGCTGCCTGCCTGACTGCCTGCCGCTGCCACTGTTGTTGCTGCTACTGATGTTTTTGTTGTTGGCGTTGCTGCTGCTGCTGTTGTTGTTGTTGTTGTTGATGATGATGATGATGAGGTTGATTCTTGTTCTTCTTTACACGTCCTCCAACAACGTCGCAGTGTGTTGTTGGCGCCGCTGCCGGCTGCGGTTTGCTGCCTCTGGTTCTGCTGGTGCTAGGTTGTGTGCATGCAGCTTATGTGCGCTCGTCTCATTCAAGTGCCCAACTTTTGTCGAAGCGGTCATATAAAGCGGCAGTCGGTCGTTCGCGCATTGCGTTTTTGCCGTTCTTTTGCGTTCGTTCGGCTCTCAGTTGTAGTGGTGTTTTTGTTGTTGCTCTCAGTGTGTGTGTGTGTGTATATATTTTTTTTGGCGTCATAGTCGTTGAGGGCATAAAATCAGCGAGGGGCGGTTGTCGTGGCCTCAACGGTCGGTCGGACGGTCGGTCAATAGCGCGCCCACTCACACACATACATACAAATATACATGTACATGTATATAAAATACAGCATAAAACCTGTCGGTGTGGTGCTGTTTATGTGAATCTGTTGCAAAGCGGTACGACAAACGAATAACTGGCAAGTAAAGAAGGCAGTGGGAGAGAGTAGAACAGACAAAGATAACGTGCGATTGCGAATAAATGAGAGCGCCTTAAAAGGAATAAGAAATAGAAAAACTACCGTTATAATGAAGGAAATTAAAGCGGCGCGCGCCATTAGTGAATCCTCAACCACTTCCGATAACACTTCCGACTTTATCGATATTGTCAAGAAATACGATGTGGTCTATAACAATCACAATCCGGATTACAAGAATGTTGAAGTGAAAATGAAGGTGTGGACCCAAATAGCGGATGAAATTGGCTTATCAGTTGGTAAGTATGCGATAAGACAGCCACATATATATATATATATATATAGAGAAAACAAAAATCCTTATAGCCTTAGATATTTTATACAGAATTACACAAAAACAGAAATATAGACACGTCGAATATAAAAAAGGAAGTCGCCTGGCGGCGGTCGCGAAAGCGGGGGCTTCATTCAAACTGACGTACATACATTGAAATTGAATTACGTAGAATCCCCATACATACATACACACACACACATATATATATATATATATATATTTATATACATGTACACCTACACTCGCAAGCACATAGCAGTCAGCAAGCAAACATACAAACAGTCACACCAGCTTACGGTGGGGACGCGGCAAGCGGACACACAGTACTGCTGCGAACGTCGCGCCGGTCTGCTATTTTGTATGTGTGCGAGTGTGAGTGCCGCCGCCCGTGTTGCTGTTGTTGTTCTTGTTGGCGCTGAGCCTACAGCAGAGTAGGTAAGTTGGGAACGCACAAGGGGGCTGTGGTCGGCAAGTTGCAAACAGCAACAGCACAACAAAAACAAAAAATCAACAGCCCAACAAAAAGGAGGAAAAAGAAAAACATGGCACGCAGAAAACCAAACAAACAAAACACAAGAGCGAAATTGATACAAACTCGCGCGCAGTTTTTTGTTGTTGCCGTTGCTTGTTTTTTTTCCTTTGCTTTGGTAGCACTAGCGCTGCGATGCTGAACGAACTACCATACCAGAGAGCGAGAGAACACGTCAGGTGGACATGAGCATAGTCTGGGACGGGTGTGCGGCTGTATGAGAGAGAGGGAGAGATAGAGAGAGCGCAAGCTAGGCAAGCAAAAGGCGCCACACGGGAGCTTTTTAAAAACAAATGCGCTCCTGCACCGGAGCTGCCAGATATGAAAATGAGCGTGGTTTGTAATAAACGAACAGCGAAATGCATTTTCAAAAAATGTTGCAAATTTTTCAATTGTCTGTACATAACGTCTGTACAGAATTCTAGTTAGTTTTGAAAGAGACTGAAACATTAAAAAAAAAATGCAATTTGCAAGCAAACCGCATTGGGCTTTCATTACCTAAATATATACCGTTATTCGCAGAATCAAAATGGTCTTCAATTGAAATGAGTTATTTGCAACATATATTTTTGATGTTAAATAATTTTGTTAAAATTTTAGCGCGAACCTTATTTAGTTTTGAATGGTAAATTCTTAAAATTAAAATTAATAATTCATTTTTTTTCACTTACAAAGTAAAAACGTTGAAATTAGCTTCCGAACCTCCTTTTGCTTGCATCCGAGCCGATTGAAAAATTTCTGAATACTGAAATCCCTAAAACAGTCAAAATGCAACGAAGTCAGTCGTGATTAAATTGTCATATAAAAATTAGTGATGATATATCCAAAGCGATAGTTTTTCATTATTAGGCCATTAAATAGCTTTCTTTATTAATGTTTTTAATGAAGTTGCGATGCATACTCATGATTTATAATTGGTTCATTATTATCTTGAAAAATCTTATTAGCTGTTTTTCTTAAACAGCAGATTATCGTCAAGATTCGTGCATTTCTCAAATATCGGAACAGATCACGAATGTCCCTGAGGCGACATCTTTACATTTCCGTCGAATGGTGCTGATTGGTTAAAAATATGAAATGATAAACACGGAGAAAATGAGCCTTTGTTTATTGTGCCACTTGAAAAAAGCTGAAAAGAATCAAATAACTAGAAATATCAACAAATATCGTCTCGTCTGTTTAGAACAGAACGCACAAATAAGAATGCGTGTATAAAAACATAAGTATATGCTTATATTTATGTATGTAATTAATTTGATGAAGGACTTTTGTAACTGTAAAAAAATTTATTATTCTTATGCATTTTAGAAGCGTCAAAGAGAAAATGGAAAAATTTACGGGACAGTTATACGAAATATCTGCGATCATTCCGAGTTGGTACCAAGACCTCCAAAAAATATCAGTATTGGGCTCATGCCGATCATATGGAGTTTCTAAAGCCATACCAAGGACCTGGCAGGTAAGTGATCTATTCTTGTGCGTTCCGGCATAGCCACGAAATAATTGAAAATATCCCCACAGAAATTCCGTGAATGGCAATGGAAAGTCCAACGATGAGGATGACACTGAAAGTGATTTTGGTTACCAGGTCTTGGCCAAGTCTGCCAGCAATGGCGGCGAAGATGATTTAAAGATCACCATAGCCACAACAACGAGTGCGGCAGCGGCTGCGCATGCGGCAGCAGGAGCCAATTTGGGATTTGACAATGGATCTCTCAGTGGTTCTACCGTATCTAATACTCAGACAGTCAACACTTATACGACAGCCTTAAGCAATACCGGAACTGGGACACCCGTCTTGTCAACAACTTCATCCAATATGATCTCACCTGGCGAGTGTGGGGGTGGTTCTGGATCGGGAGGTGGCCTGGGTGGATCATTCCTCAACAATCACAGTAACAATAGTAACAGCAGCAATGGCAATTGTGCCGCAGTGGCTCCCCTCAACTCCATGACGCCACCATCCACCAGCAGTGCCAATAGCGCCATAGTGCTTCCTTTGCCAGCCATGCCACCGGTGTCATTAACAAATTCGCTTAGCAAGTCCAATGCGGCTGCCTTGGCCACGGCTGCTCTGGCTGGTCTGCCTATGGGTAGCTTGCCTTTGACGGGTGTGAGCGCTGCTGCTGCAGCTGCTGCAGCACAACAGATGTTTCCTTTGGCCACTCTTAAGGCTGCCGCTGCTGCCGCAGGATTGCCTCTACCCCCACCCTGCAGTACTGCTAACAACGTGGGCTGTCTGATTATTGAGCCGCATTTGTTTGCTGCGGCCGATAGTTTTAAGAAGGAACTGAATGCTGCGGCTGCGGCTGTTGCCTCAACTCCACTCAGCCTTTTTCAGAATCTCACCAGCCAAACGCAAGGATTAAACTCGGTTACGAACTCCACAAATCGAATACATCCTCTCAACCCCAATGGCAACACTTGCACTCCGCCACCGATTTCGCAGAGCTCAAAGATGAAACGGGTGCAGCCTTCACCTCAAACAGCGGCCATAAATCTAAGCTGCTCTGCTCCACAGGAGAGTGCATCACCAATGGCTTGTAGTGCTGCGCAACCTCCGCCAGCCAAGACCCGAAAGATCTCCGACTCGCGCACACCCAACGATTGGGACGTAGCCGCTGTGCTTCAGGCTAACCGTGATCTTGATGCCAATACACTTTTCTTTTTAAGTCTGGCGCGACAGGTGCGTTCGATGCCCATGAAATTCCAATCTTTAGCCAAGATGCGATGCATGCGAATCGTTAGTGACATTGAACTTGAGCTGGAAAATGTAGATTGCAATAGTGGTCCGCCACCCGAGGAGGGTGGTTCAGGAGCTGCTAACTTGAAGTATTGTAGTATTGATACACCACCACCACCGCAGCCTCAAGACGGATCTTCTATGATACCACCGCCGCCGATAGCCATGGCGCCTGACGGATCTACCGAGCACTTCGTCTACGTTATGTCGCCATCTCGAGTTGAAAGCATGATCGATATATCCTCCGATGAAGAGACTCGATGTTAGCCAGCGGCCGCTCTACTTAGGAATACTTGCTCATGTATTAATTAAAAATGTATTAAATATCAATTAATTTACACTTGTTTTATTGAGCCGACGGCGAGCTAATTCATTTTTTGCTTAATTATAATTTGTTTTGAAAATCTCTATAAAATGTTGATGTCAGAAATCCACAATCATCACTGATCGATCAGTTCTAGCTTGACACTTTTTGAATGGAATAGGAAATGCTCTGGCCAGGCAGCAGTGTCGTTAATTTGTTGCTATGTTGTTATTGGGATGCGAATGAATTTCATTCAAGATGGTGGGGAGGTCCGTAGGCTTGAATTTACGCCTGAACCTTGCTCTTGGTGGTGAAGGCAAAATAGGCCACACCGCCAACTAGGAAGGCAGCCAGCAGTTCTGCCTTTATCCAGGGACCCTTATAGGCGCTCTTTGTGGGAACTGTAAGGTCCAGAAGGGATTTCACTGACGAAGTCTTACCGCCATCGCGCTGAGTTTTGCGCACATTAGCATAGCCATCCTCGTCGAAAAGTCGGACCACCACATTTCCACTGCTGCCTTGTTTGATCTCCTCGACCCAGCTCACCTAAACAAAAATTTTGTGTTACTGGTAGTTCCTTCACAGCAGAAAGGTTTTAATACTTGCCTGATATTTGCTGTCGCCAATCTTGGCCACAGGCACTACTTTACCGCAGGAGAACTCGGCAAATAGATTTGGGTGAGCTGAATTTCCGCACTGCAGCTTAAATTCTGCAACGTGCGCCAGATGAGTGAGAATTGTGGAATCAGTCGTACTAAACGCATTCACGCTGCTAATTTTGGGGCTAGTGCAGGTGCTGGCAAATGCACCAACAGAGCACAAACCAATCAAGCAAAAGGCAAATAGTTGACGGGACATTTTAATATATGTTTTACTTGTACGACTTAAAGTATTTTGAAGAATGACTTTCTCCGGTCCCGGCCACGAAACAACTTTTGACAGTCAACACGTCAGCATAGGGCAGGGCTGCAATACACACTTACGAAGTGACAGCGCAGATTTTTCAACACTGTAACTCCTAAAAATAGGGTCACACTGGCAAACACACACACACACACACATGTATCAACGACAATAACAAAAACAACACAAACGTTACGCCGGCTTCCAATTTTACTGGAATCTATTTTATTTCATTTTATTTATTTATTTTATGCTGAAACGAAAGAGACAAAAAATAAATGGAAAACAGAGAAGGCAAACAAATCTGGCTGACATTTTTGTAGTCGAGCATAAAAACTGATTGGATAAACAACCTAAATATTTTGATTAATTTATAGCTTAATTTGAAACGCTTTCATAAAAATTTTACATAGGATTTTTTTAAGAACTTTCCAATTTCAATATTCTAAAAAGTTAATATTAGCAATGAGTATCTTAGTCTGGAAAAGAATTATTTCAACACATTTCCGTTAAAAGTTGGAAATCGCCCACATTTTAAAATGAGCTACACCATCCATTCCACTGTGCTTGTTTCAATGAAAAGAGTAAGCATCATGGTGAGAACGAATAAACAAGCCGATGGCCAAAGTCGACAGTAAAAAAAGCCAATCACAAACTTTAAAAGTCTAAAAGGCTATACTATTTTCAATTGTACCCGAAGTTAAATGAGTATATACGGAGTATGTAGCAATAAATTTTGTAGCCGTTTAAAAAGTATAGAAGATATAGAAATGAAATGGTTAATCGCCATAATTAAAGAATTTAATCTTATACAGCTAAAAACTATATATTCCTGGCCTAGGCAACGCTTATTGTTGCCACATGCAATCGGACATTTCCATTGAAAAGTTTGACATTTTTTAGCATATCTTCGCTCAGAACGTTTTGTCATTTCTCGTGAATTGTGTTATTTACTGGAAATTAAAAAATGCATCTCGGCCAAAAAATGGAATTAACTCGTGAACATTTTCATGCGATCATTTTTCACAACTTTCGACGTGGATTATCACGACAAGAGTGCATCGATGAACTAAAATCTTTGTACGGCAATGAAGCACCATCCTATAGCACTGTGAAAAACTGGTACAACGAATTCAATCGTGGCCGACGCTCGCTCAAAGACGTGCTAGAAAACATAGATGCCGTACGTGAACTGATAATCCAAGACCGTCATGTGACATACCTGCAGATAGAGGTATGTCTAGGCATTTCTCCCACCAACATACATTCGATATTGCATGAGCACCTGGCCGTAAAAAAGCTTTGTTCTCGTTGGATTTCGCACAATTTGACAATCGCTCAAAAAAAGGCTCGTGTGGATTGGTGTAAAGAAATGCTGAAAAAGTACAATCGCGGTGCTTCAAAAGACGTTTCTAAGATCGTCACAGGTGACGAATCATTCTATGCGTATGAGCCCGAAACAAAAAAGCAATCCAACGAAAGTTGTTCGTGGAAGAAGCACTTCGAAGCAAATGGTCGCCTGTTTCCTCGGCAAAACTGGTCATGTGGCGACTGTTCCGCTTGAGCAACGTAGGACGGTCAATTCTGAGTGGTGCACCACCATTTGTTTGCCTGAAGTCTTCAGAGAAATTCGAAAAACGACCTAGAGAACACGAATCATTGTGCACCATGACAATGCGAGCTCTCACACGTCGGCTCAAACAAGCGCCTTTTTGACCGGTCAAAACGTCGAATTGACGGGTCATCCGCCGTACAGCCCTGACTTGGCACCCAATGACTTATTTTTATTCCCAAACATCAAGAAAATAATGCGTGGTCAACGATTTTCGTCGCCAGAAGATCCTGTTGAAGCATTCAAAAACCATGTTTTGGTGGTGTCTCAATCGGAGTGGAAAAAGTGCTTCGAAAATTGGTTTGAGCGCATGCAAAAGTGTATAAATCTTGATGGAGAATATTTTGAAAAACAATAAAACCATTTTCGTTGATAAATATTCGTATTTTCATTATTAGGCCAGAAATATATATAGTAACCCTCGTTATAAACAATAATCCGATTAATAATAATATCTTTTGATAGTTTTATATTACCAAATTCCTGTTGACGTCGATGTTGATTCTGCAGTTGATGTTGATTCTGCTGATGATGTTGCTGTTGGCAGGTGCTTTCTCATAAGCCGATTGTAGATATATCTATTCCTTATTTGCGAACCACATATAAAGCATATGTACTTGTCATACTTATGCGCTTTTTCTTTATGTATCGACAAGGGATGCTTCGAAATGCATTTCTTATCGCACATGTCGCACTTGAAATTGACAACATATTCCTGTTTGCTGTTAATTTGAACTTAAATTTCAACTGCTATGTGTGCAACTTTGCAGCATGATATCGATAAGCAACACTGTTCATGTAAAATCGATGACCGCTGGTAAGTAAGTAAGAACCCTGCCGGATAGACTAAGCAAGCAAGAGCCCTGCCCGAGGCAGTCGTAATAAATCTGATAAAAAGAGAAAACCGAAATAAAATGCTAAGAAAGAAATAAAAAGGGAAGTTTAAAATACCTTACTCCGCATAGATGGAAACCAATAGAACTTCATCAAATCATTTGCACATTTTTCGGTTCCCATATGTCCCAGCTTCTCATGCGAGTTTCTAATTAATTGTTCTTCCATGCATATTGGAGCATACCATCTAAGGTTTTCATCTTTATTTTTTCTATATACCCCACCATCTAACAATTCAAAGCCTTTCACTTCACCTGTCTCTAGTTTATCACGAATTTTTATTATTTCTCCATCTGTCATCTGTTCTGTTTGTAATATAAAGTCTACATCTTTCGGCGTGGCTCCTACCACAGCAACTATTAGTAATGAGTAGTGATGGCAGAATAAATTATTTGATTACTATAATTGATTATTTTGCAATTAATAACGCGATTCGATTATTGCCGATTAATAATAAATTTAATCGAAAGAAACTTTGTGCTGACGCCACTGCTTTTTCGTCATTGTGAACAAGTGCGCGTAAAATTGGAAGCTCGTAAAAAAAATGGCTCCAATATTTCGAAAATCCCCTTGCCGTGTCTACAATGATGCAGCGCATTCGCGCTGAAATGCCTGAAATATCGTATCACGATGAGAGCATGGGCAGTACCAGCGAAGGGTCTTCTGCAAGCATGCAGGAGTACGATTTTTGGACAAAGCATAAACTGCTTATGCACAAAAAGAAAAAAGATCCGACGAAACTTCAGGACGAGCTCTCTTTTTTTGCAGATGCACCCATTTCCCCAGTGGCAAAGGAAAATTATCCTTCACCATTTTCTTATTTAACCCTCTATAATCAATACACATTCGATTTTCACCTGACTTTTTCCTAACCAAAACAATTGGTGAAGCATATGCAGACTGACTGACTATGACGTATACTTTTTTTTCTAACAAATCTATTATTTCGGCAACCTTCTCTTTTTCATAATATGTCGACTGACGAGGCGAGCAATGGAATGGGGAATCATCAGTTAATCGAATTGTCATCTGATAACTAGGTTTCCTAGTGTAATCATGCATCTTCTCTAGACGTTGAGATTTTACCAACTTATAAAATTTTTCAAAAATTTCTTTTCCAAATTCAAAGTCTATACTGATTTCGATTTCTTTATCCGTACATATACATATGTCGGAGACGGATCCATATTAGGTGCGTTAGCAGTGAGTTCTGCTCGTATCTGGGCCGCGCACAAGATTGACTGAATTTCACATACCCATTGCTTAACTACGCAATTTGTGTTTGCTTCACTTTTTACGTATAATTTGTTCTTCTTTGTCTTTAACTGTAAGTGCCCTACGGTCAGACCTTACTCAGCTGCAGAGTTTCTCACTAAATTCTCTGCTGCCTGGCTCTGCACACATTCCTAGAACACCCATTCCTTACCGTTAACCAAATATTTGCGAGTCCTTGTCGCCAGTACAAACATGCACAGTGTCCCAAACACTATTTCATTCGTTCTGCGACACATACATTCCTAAAAGCATCTAAAAATTCCATATTTTCACTACTTGCATCTTCGAGTTCACATTTTATTTTCCTGTCTGCATTGTTAACATTATTTTCAATTGGCTTATCAACTAATTTTATTTCATTGTTTTTTATTTGACTCGTGGTGAAAAAAGTCGCTTCTATTTTCGTATTTGTTAGGTTATCTTTATTTGTAATATTTTTTTATAAACCAAAAATATGTTTAGATTCTTCAATAAATCCCGTCCTAATAATATAGGTGTAGGCAAAAGTTCGTCTTTTATAATATACAACCAAATAAAATATAAATTTCCTTCAACGCGAACTGAACATAACCCATACCCATAGGATAATATCCCATTTCGTAATATCCAAGTTTTGGTTTCTTAATCTTAAAATATTTCGGTATTAAAGAAACTCCTATAAAACTAACTGGACTTCCCGAATCAAATAAAACAGAATATTGTTTTTCTCTCTTTTCACCACACGGAATTCATAAATTAAGATTTTACAAATACTCAACAGATTTTTCCAAAGATTCTTCTAAATTCTCTTGGGTGGTGTTCGCTACAGCACTCAATTTCTTTCGAGGGCATTCAATAAACCTGTGATCTGTACTCCAGCAATAAAAGCATGTATAATCCGGCCGCTTATGTTTTTCGCACTGCTTCATCATATGGCCAAACTGGCGACAATTACAACAGCGGATATTTTTTCCTTATTTTTTTTTTTTAAATCGCATTCTAATATCCGTATTTAACAATACCTTTTCGTACATCAGGATTTTTTCACGCAGCTTGTTTAGGGGCTTTGAATACAGAAAGGGCTCTGGTCTACCTGTTTTGTCCTGCAGTCCACTTACTATGAACTGAACTATGTCAACCGTTTCTATCTTGGCCTGATGTGCAATACCATACATCGCTATGAAGTACTGCAATGGCGTTTCCTTTTCGGTCTTCTTCCTATTTTCTAATTGTTTGCAAATATCCCAAGCCGTTCCCTTTTTTCAAATATCTTAAAAAGCTCATCTCGTACTTGTTCCCAAGTTAAATGGCCTGTATAATGAATGCACTCACGCAATAGTCGCTTACTGTACATCCACAGTTGATATTCTGGTACCTCAAAATGATCCATAATGGCTTCAAATTCCTTTATCCAGCTGTTTACAGGGCATCCATCATCTCCAGAAAAAGGCTCGACCAACGATTCCACATCTGTTAAGTCCAACTTAGGTTTCTGAATAAAAGCAGCTTCTGCTTGGTTAATTGTGTTTTTCATTTCTGCTACTCTCATTCTGGCTGCAAATATGCTATTTCCTGTGAATATTCATCCAGCACAATATTTTTTTCTTTGTGTACTTCATTAAGTTTTCCTAATAAAGGCACAGACAAATTCGCGATCGGCGCCAATTCAATGTCGTCAGAAGCGCACGACACTTCACTTGAAATTTTCCCGTTACTTTCTGGCGCCACCGTACCGGCCTTGACGTCGCATTCGTCTCCGTCTGCTTCCAGAAGTTTCTTACAGAAATGTTCAACTTTACGTTTATTAGCCATTTCAACACTGTCTTTCACTTTTGGGCAAATCCCTGGAATACTTGGTGCATATGCGGAAGCGTTTGTTGCATTTAATTCAAAATATTAACGTTGAAGAATATTGGAATTTGTAACTACTAGATAAATTGGAAACCTGCAAAGCGTACTATCTGCATTTCGATGCAACCTTCAAGATAAAGCACGAGCTGCAGCTATCGATATTCATAATGATTCTTTGTGATGTTGATGGCTCGTGTCTGGACATCGGCCAATTAGCAGGTAAATTGGAAAAAATCGTGTATCCTGTTGAGGGCACGAGTTACCGAATCGACTATACAGAGTATAGACAATTCGGTACCACCCACCAAGCCACTGAGGAGCAGTTCATCGCAATCATGTCGATTACAACAGTTCTAGGTAACAAACTAGAACTGCCGCAGCAGCATTTCCCTGAACTAAGACACAAAGTACGATTCTTGTAAACATCGTAGCTTAAGCTTTATCTGTTTAATAAAATATAGGCAGTTCATTTTTGGACCTCAAAGAGGAAAGTTGCTTGTCGCATTATTAAAATAATTGAAACCTACGTGATTAAAACATTTGAGAGGGACACTCACACCAGCTGCAGGAGGCACTGGTAACTGGCGCAGTCGAAATACGAACAGGATACAATCCCAAAAGACACCTGCAACCAGGATCAGGATCATAATAAATCTTGTATTGTGAGTAGCTGTGTAGTGATGTGAAAGATGGTGTTCAAAAGGGGCAAAGCAATTACGTATAAATAAATAAACAATAACTAAATAAATTCAACAAAATTTCAAAAAAAAAAAAAAAAAAAAAAAACAAAACAAAAACAAAAAAATAAAATAACAATAGTTATTCAAATATTCAACGATGATATAAACCACAGAAAATAAATAATGCCAACAAACCGCTGGTTGTATCGATGCGCCGGACGCGAATCGGTTCGTTGTTGAACAGGTCACTGAAGCATGTCAAGCAAACGCTTTGACACGCTGGACGCAACACGAAATCGTTCGAATAGGTCACTGAGGTGCAGGATATAACTATCACGGCGGTCCGACAGTTGTACCAACAAAATAAAACGGGCAAAAAAAAAAAAAAAAATCAGTTATAATTTTTAAGAATTTATTTTCGCCTCTAATTTTTCTTAGTTCTCCGAAAATAAGCAAATAAAAGAATTTTAAAATTTAGGGTGAATTGTTCTCCGTTTCCCCCGAAGAAATGTGAATTCGTATTCATTTTAGGTTAAAAATTTTTAGGAATTTATTTTCGCCTCTAATTTTTCTTAGTTCTCCGAAAATAAGCAACTAAAAGAATTTTAAAATTCAAGGTGAATTGTTCTCCGTTTCCCCGAAATGTGAATTCGTATTCATTTTAGGGTTAAAATTTTTAGGAATTTATTTTCGCCTCTAATTTTCTTAGTTCTCCGAAAATAAGGCAAAAAAAAAATTTTAAAAATTCCAAAAAAAAAAAAAAAAACCAAAAAAAAAAACAAGAAAGAATACAAAATAAAATATACACATATATATACAAACGTACAAAATACCAATAATAAGAATTTTCGCAATATCACATATTAAACTACTGACAAGCCCGAACTATTTTCTAGCGCTGGACGCGAATCGGTTCATCGTTGAACAGGTCACTGAAGTGATAAAAAGACGATCGAACAGGTCACTGAAGCGTAAAAAAAAAAAAAAAAAAAAAAAAAAAAAACACAGGAGTAAAGTTCAACAATGGGCAAAACAAAAGAAAAGATAAAAACATTCATACACAAATAAACATACCTACACCCTTTTGTACCATCGCCGAAACAAAACTACTTACATACATATATTGCACAAGAAATATAAGAAACAATAATTTTTCACTACATTACAGATACTGAACACTCTTACAACAAGGAAAGAAGCCTACGACACTACACTACACAAATGACACAAACAGCCTACAATCTAGAATTAGATTATTACACAAATAACAACTACACTACTTTTACAGTATATCTTGACAACGTTCAATTTAGAGAGAACAACGATAAAGAAAATAGACCGAATCACCAATCTAACTCACAATTTAAAGATAGAAAGGCAAATTGTTAGATGTCGACTATCGGGAAATTCAAAAAGCTTATCCCAAACACCAGGAGCAAGAGCAGGGCTAGCACTAGTCTAACGGACGTTAGGGAAGAACCCGAACAACAACAACTCCAGGCCGTGTTTAGGTTGCCTTCAACATCGTCGATGAATTCGTCAGCAAACTCTCCGCCACTTAATCAAGCGGCTATACCAATAAACAACATGGACTTGGTTTCGTCTCTTAAGATTCCGGACGTAATTCGTCACCTACCGCCTTATGACGGTAACCCCAAGAAACTTAACGACTTCATTAATAACGTAGAAGAAATTCTTCTATTAATCAGAGAAACCGATAAGACACCCTACGGTCAAATGCTTTTAAGGGCAATTAGACAGAAGATCCAAGGGAAGGCCGACGATGCGATTGACATATCTGGAGCCAGTCTTAATTGGGATGAAATTAAAGACGCATTAATCCTGCATTGCTCCGACAAGCGAGACGAACAAACTCTCTTGACCGAACTTCATAACCTCGCTGATTCTAAGCTTCCAATTCAAGCTCTATTCAAAAAAATTTGCGAAATCAAAACGACCTTTTTCAAACTAACCGATACCAAAGAAGACGAACCAATATCTATTAGAACAAAGAAGAATTTGTTCGCGGACACCTGTCTGAATACTTTCGTAAGGGGCATCAAAGGCCCACTTGGACTAGCGGTAAGGTCCATGAGACCTACCAACCTCCAGGAAGCTTTCGAATGGGCTATCAAGGAAAGGGACATTTATTTCCAAGAAAATAAGAAAAAGCCAGAAACTAGGCAGACAGAGTACAGACGACAAATCGGGTCTTTTAACGAATACCAAAGAATATCAGGGCAACCAAATCGATAGTCACAGACCAAGAGACTACGGTAGAAAGAGGACTTACCAACAATACACCCCGAAATGACGTACCGGCAATAATGCCCAAAAATATGCAGACTAACCGTAACTACGAGCACAATAGATCCGATAATTCAAGTTCCAAAAGGACTAGGAGTACCATTAATAATATGGAACAGGCTTCAAACGAATATGCTCTTAACACTCAACTACATAATATAGACGAGGACGCAAATTTTCCATTAAGTGCCTCGAGAAACAAACAGGGTACTTAATTAAACGAGAGACCGGGTCCCCCTTACCATACATAATAATCCACCTAAAACCCGGATACCCTTTAAAATTCCTAATAGACACAGGGGCGACTATGTCTTTCATTAACCCTGAATTAGTCCTAAACTCAGACCGAATTAACCTAACAGACCCAATTTCAATTAAAACCGCACTTAACGTGCATGAAGTCTCCCAAATGACCAGAGTACCTTTATTCAAAGAATTCTCGGATACTACATCTTATAAACTAATTCTGTTCAGATTCCACCAATTATTCGTTGGATTAATCGGTATGGACATCTTACAAAGAGTAAAGGCAATAGTCAATATTCAAAAATCGATATTAGAAACTCAACACTTTAAAATTGTAATGTGCACAGAAAACAATACAGCCTCAGAACTCCACGTTCTAGAGGAAACTTCCAAGAACATAGTGAAGTTACCCGTTAGCATTGATAACGGCGCATTCTGGTGCGAAACAACACAAATTTCCGAAGACATCCTCATATCAGGAGGATTGTACCAGGCTAGGAACAACCTTAGTCTCATGGAAGTAGTCAATAGATCACGAGACAAACAGAAACTGTACCTCGACTCAGAGTTACAAGTTGAAAAGTACACCGAGAACGATTTTATTGAATTAAATGCCATGTTTGAGTTCAGTGACAACATACCCAAAGACAAGACCGATATTTTGACCCAACTGCGGACTGACCACTTAAATGCCGAGGAGTTGACTGCATTAAAAAACCTTTGCAAGAAATTTCCGAAACTCTTTCACCACGAGGGAGATAACCTAACCTTCACGAATCTGGTGAAACATAAAATACAGACTACGGACGAAATCCCAATACATTCAAAACCATTCCGATATAGCCCCGTTGAAAGACAGGAGATACAAAGACAAATCACAAAACTTTTGGAACAAGATATCATTAGACACAGCCATATTCTTCTAGATTATACTGCGTAACAGCACAGTTTATCAAAATTCAACAGTTGGAGAACACGACAAGATAGCGAAGATCGACCTGGGAAACGCAAGACTGGTACAATCCTACAAACACTTACTACACAAAATCAATATAAAAGATTTTCTCGAAAACACAGAAAAAATTCGAAACAACAGTAAACGACTTAAGACAGATAAATTTTTCAGAAGAAATAATTGACGGTTTGAAAGAAAAAGTAGACCAGCAAAAATCAAAATTAAAGCATTAATACCTTCAAGAAGAAAAAAAAAAGAGAGGATTGGTGAACGGCCTTGGCAGCTTAATAAAAGTTGTAACAGGAAATATGGACGCTAAAGGCGCCCAACAAATAAATGATAAGTTTAACGTTGTTAAGGAAAACGAAAATCAAATTACAAAAAATTAACCAACATAGTATACTTAACCAAGAATTTACCTTAAGATTCGAAAACATTACACAACACATAAACCAAGAACAAACAACTATCAACAACATCATTAAAAACTTCAACAACAATATATATAATATACACTCCAATACGTTACTAGAATTAATTTTAAGATAAATATTTTACAAAACCACATTAATAACATAGCGGAAAGTATTTCGCCAACTAAACTCAATATAATACCTAAATTCATATTATCAGAAAAAGAAATCGAACCCATAAACAAATTTATATACATTCAGAACATAATAGTGGAATCCGAAGAACATTTATATAGATTGCTAGCCTTAGAAACTTATATTGTTAAATCATAAATAATATTTCATGTCAAAATACCTATATTTAAGTCACAAATTTACCAATTAGCATACGTGGTCCCTCTGCCAATACATCAAACTAAATTCTTAATCACACCTAATTACATTCTATATAACCAAAACGACCAAGTTACGTAGTTCGAAGAAAAGTGTCCGACCCATATATGCGAAAGCGCTCGAGCACAAACTAACTTAATCGACATTAGCCGTATCAAAGGAATACTCCAAGGTCAAACAGCAACATGCGACATTAAAGACATCGGGCTGCAAGAAATTATCAAAGAAGTGGAACAACGCCACATCTCCCTTCTTAATCAATGGTGATGGAATTCGAACCAAAAACAGAACTCTCAATAGAGCCGTTCAAGAAGATTAATATTAACAAGACGTTCGATGGCCTAAACCTATATAAACTTCACCTACGGTCTCTATCCAGCCAAGACGACCTAATTGTCAGGAAAACCGCAGCAACAAACCATCTTTACACAATTCACATTTTGGTTGCTTTATTGACCATATGTGCAACATGTATCCTGACATGCAAGAGAAGGAGCATTACTTTCGCCTCGACAGAGCTTCCGTGTAATTACGCTTCGGCCATTCCATCAATGTGGCCGTCACTCCATTCCAGGGGGAGGAGTTACCGAATCGACTATACAGAGTATAGACAATTCGGTACCACCCACCAAGCCACTGAGGAGCAGTTCATCGCAATCATGTCGATTACAACAGTTCTAGGTAACAAACTAG
>JBAMCM010000223.1:0-32867 GCA_037075145.1 Scaptodrosophila latifasciaeformis | reverse complement strand
AAATCCAGACACGCTTCACTTTTATTGTAATTAAATTTTTTGAAATTTGTTGTGTGCTTTGGCAGATTAAAAATTCGAAATTTGACAACTACAAAAAAGAAAAATAAATAAATAAATAAAATTAAATACCAAGAAAACTGCATTTCGCTGCCTTTTCAAGAACAAGTTAATTAAAATCAAATACTTTTGTATAGCTCATAAAAATGCTGAAATATTCAAATGCTTTAATAAAATGAAAGGCAAGAAAAAAAACCAAAAACAAAAAGAAATTAAATCAGAGTTTCACTTAAATTAATTAGACGCATATCGCTGTATTATAAATACTTCTCTTCCTCTCCCTAAAATCAGTAAAAACTCTTCTTTAAATATGCATGTAAACTAACAATTTCTAAATTGCACAACACAACGAGAAGCGTAGATAATGTTTATTAATAAACAAAGGTATACATAATTCTATATGGTACTACGTGTATTTTAAATAATTGGGCTTATACATATACGCAATGTTATAGTAAATATTACAAGAATATATTAAACCTTATTTTGTTATGCTGCTCTAACAAGCTGAAATCGGATATTTGAATCGAGTGTATAAAAATGCCTTAACAAATTATGAAGACATAAATCGCTAGCTGATTCATGGTAATTTTGCAACTATTTCATTCGAATTGTGTATAAACGAAATTATCAAAGCCATATTCCATATTCCCATAGTTCTCCAACTCCTCCATTTTTTTTTTTTTTTTTTGGTTTAAAATACATTTATACGTACATACTTATAAATATAAACTGATTACAGAAACCAATTGTTATGACATAAAAGGAATTATTGAAACAAAAAAAAAAAATAATAAACTTGTTTGTTGTAATTTGAATGAAATTAAAACAAAAAAAAATTATATATATAAAAATACATATTAAAGTATTGCTGTGTACTCTACTAATAATATATACAATAATTAATAATAATAAAATGAAATGAAAGGAAAATCGTTGAATTTGAAATGTAACAAGTTAAACACATTAATAAAAACAAAAGTAAATTCATTTTCATGTGGATTTCATGTATTCCAAATTGAAATTCTTTTGTTATAAATACAAAATTTTTTTTCACATTTTTGTGAGTCAAGGACAAAACAATTTCAATTTGCGAGCGAAAATTTAAATAAAAAAAGAACAAACTTGAATATTATAATCCAAATAATCGAAATTAAAAGAAAATTATAATTATACATATGTAACTATATCTAGTGTTTGTATTTAAATATACATGAGTATAAATTAAATTTATTCAAAACAACAACAAGAAAAAAATAAAAACAAAAAAGTATAAAAGGAACTATTTATTCTTGTATACTGAATTGCAAGAAACTCGTATTCTAATAGTGACAACTAATACAATGGATAAATATACATAATATAAAAACTATGAAAAATAAATAAACGTGAAAATTACAAATATATATAAAAAGTAAAACATTCCAAATGTCTTTGAACTCTTAGAAAACTAATCTTTTCGATTTAATTCCATAGGGCAGAATGGTCAGTATCACCAGACAAATTCATTGACATATAGCTGTCATACGAACCGAAATCGGTTCATGGAATATCTCCGGCGCTTACTCATTCATAAGATTCATGTCAGAAAGATTCCATTCCTGAACTTTAATCTTTAATTAAAATCCAGAAAATTATTAAATATGTTGGGATTTTTTTGAATATTTATACCCTGCACCTTACAAGGTACAAGGGTATATTAAGTTTGTGCATATGTATGTAACATAGAGAAGGAGACGTCGTAGACCCCCCAAAGTTACCCAAAATATGATCAGGGTGACTAGAGAAATTGATACAGCCATGTCTGTCCGTCTGTCCGTCTGTCCGTCCGTGAACGCTTAGGATAACCAAACACGGGATTCAGACAAGTTTTTTTTTCTCCCCCCGCCCCTCCTTCCACCCCATCACTTTTTCAAAGCCTTGTAATTTCTGCAGCTTTAGAATTTTGGTACTAGTTGCTTCTGAAAAGTTGTTAGGAATTTAAAGATCTTTCGATTGATATTAAAAATCGGACCATATTTACATGAGATATACAAAAACCAAATTTGCAGAGTCAAGATTTTAATTCCCCTTGCCCAACTCGCAAACGGTCGAATGAACACTCCAATAGATGGCGTGCTTGCATTATTGTGAACAATATGTTGTTGGATTTAAAGGAATATCAAGACCAGAGGCTTAATGTGAATATAGACGACTAGGGTTACCACCCGACTAGGACTACCATCTTTTCTTTCTCAATTCCTTCTACTAGGTACAGGGTATCCCAAACTCAGCCCGCCTGACTGTCTAATTTAATCGAATAAGTGCTTAATCTTTATTGTTCATTGCAGACGAATACAAATTTTATAAGCCGATTTTACTTAACGACGAATGGATGCATTGGGTGATTTTGAATTGTTGAAGTATGCCATTTTCAAGGAACTCACTGCTCCTTAACATTTTATAGATTAATATAGTAAGAGGCTTTCAGAACCAGGAAAAAATCAATAAGAACTTATTGTATGAGCTTAAGAATTCTTTAAGAAATTTCTTCATTCCAAGTATTACAAAGAAATCGTCAATTCAATCGAGTGGAAGAAAAATTAGTTTTTATTTATATTAATTTGTTTGTACTTACGCCTTCAAATTGTCAATAAAAAAGATTAATATATTTTTTGTATTTTTATTTTTTATTACTTTTGTTTATACACATTTTGTATATTCGATATATGCATGTATATTTAATATTGTAATTTACATTTAAATAAGTCAATTCACATAAATATCAATATTTTAATCTCTATGCCTTTCATTAATTTATTTAATATATTCATTTATTTATAATATTTTTTTTTGTTCAGCGTCCATCGATGACAGATTTTAAATATATATATATTACTGTATTTATTTATTTTTGATACTATTTATGCATATCTTTTTGTTTTTTTTCTTTTGAGATGCAAAATTGTTTTATTCCATTTGAACTCTTTGCAATTATGTGAATAATTCAAACTCAAATATTCCAATTTACGATTTCTGATTCAATAGCTGATTTTAATGTATATTTATTTAAATATTAGCTTAGTGATTTGTTATCTATTTGAGTATTTTTACATAGTTTTTCTTTATAATTTTACAATATTTTCAGTTTTAAATTGATTTAAACACACATCAATAGATTTATATATTCTCAGTTGTAATTTCAATTCTAGTGGTTTTCTTTAATTTTTTAAATAATTAACCCTTATCAGGCTACTTTAAAAGGTTTCTTTACAAAAAAGTTGGGAAAGTTGAGATGGCATTCTCTCTGTTATCTAAATTGTTTAAAACTTAAAAGTTTAAGTGTCCAGGAATTGATAGTAGTAATTCGAATTTATTTACCGGAAAAAATGATTATTTTAAAATAAATTCTTCAAGATTCTCACAGAAAAAATCAGAATACCTGAAAATGGGTTAATCAATTTAATTTGAAACCACCACAAAGAATTTTGTGTACCTGCCTGTCAATGATTAATTGTATAATTTATGCATTTGACATTTCAAATGTTAAGTGAGCAGATTGGGGGAGATATGTGTCATTGGATTGTGTTTTGTAAATTAATAAATAAATTTATTCTCATTACGCGCTTGAAGCGTCCCATTTGTTTGCTTTTATTGTTTCTGCTGTGTAGTTTTACCATGAATAAAATAAAAGCATTTTCATATATGTTAAATAGATAAAAAATATATATAGTATATACTCGAGTTACTTGTGGAAACAATTTTCAACTAAATGGCAAATCGATAACAGATGCAATTGTGGCAGTTAGGCAAATTAATTCAAATTGGAGAAACTTGCTTTCCGAAATTTGTATTTTATAATTTACACTATAATAATTTGGCATAATAAGCTCCGTATGAGTTTTTTTTTTTAGGCACACATCATATTTTTTTCCAATCATTTCCTTATTCAAATTCAATCCATCCTCCCATACGATTTCATTTTAACTATTGGTTTATTTTTATTTTAACTAGACTGAAATTAATGAGGGATGAGAACAGAATTTTCTTTTTTTGTTGGCAGTGGGAATAATGCAAATAAAATGCCGAAAAAAAATAATTGCTATATGTTTTTGAGCTTAATTTTTAATACAAATGCAATTGATGCACAAACCTTAAAGTATTAATTTTCCCTTTTTTTCTACTAAAAATGCATAAAATCAGTCTGACCTTTTTGTTTGTTGGAAATACCATACGTAAATACAATTCATATTTTTCTCATTAATTGATATACCAGCTAGCATAATAATCTTTATTATGAATTTAATTTAATTTACAACTTACAATAAATATAAATTTTAAATTATCCTTAAGGGCTCGCAACTTTTGCTTTTCTATATTATATATATATATCATATGCTCGTAACTTAATTAAAAAGTTTTTTATTTTCCTTTTATGTGTGTGAATATGAGGCCCGTCTGAGTGGTAGATTGTAGTGTTTTCAATAAATGCGAGCTCACGAAATATGCTATGTACAAAAATTAAATGCATTTTATGAGGGCACCGAGGGCACACGCACCAGGCCATGTGACTTATGGGAACTACCCAGCAAACAGTGCCGGGGTGGAAACATCGATGTTCCAACCTCGAGGTTCGAGACCTCGAGTTCGAAACGGTTTTGTTTTTCTTGGAATCAAATAAGTTTATCAATCCCAAATATTTTTTATACTAAGATCCTCCGTGATCTTAATTTGTAAACTCTTTTCGAAGAAAAAATTAGATATCATTTGCTCTGAGTTTGTAACTCACAGAACCACAATCGTAGACCCACAAGACCTCTAAATCTTAGAATCACTAGAGATCGATATACCAGTCCGTCTGTCCGTCTGTTTATATAACAGTCTCTCGTTTGTATTTGATGAACGATAATCCTCTCTACACCTAGCAGCCCATTGTCGGAACCGGGGTATCGACCCTAAATATCAACGACCAAGTAATACTCCCACATATATCCGATCCTTTCATTAATCGGTGTTACAGAAGTACAGGCCAATCGTAGATCGGACCAAGATAACATGGGATTTAAATTGTATTTCGAAAGCATCAAAGAGGTACACTATCGAAACTATCGAAAAAAAAACCTCGATAGTTCAAAAATTAAGAAAACATCGATACTATCGATAGTGGCTCGATAGTTTCACACCACTACTTTTCAGGCTGTCGAAAATATTACCAACTGGGAACTATCTCTGGAACAATAAAGTTTTAAAAACACAAATATGGCAACAGTATGAAGGAATAAAAAAATTCCACAAATTACTTTTAGCTCTGATTATTGCTTCTCTTTGCATTTCTTTCTTATATTTCGACTTTTAATTTTATCTTTCAAATTTAAATTTTAAATATTTTGTTTATTTAAAGTTAAATGCCTGCTGGGTAGCTAAGAGTATACGTATGCATTTTGTGTTATGTCGAGTGGGTATGATTTTAATGAAATTTCGTTTCTGAATATGAATGCGAAAGTTATCTGTTAAGACTATTTCAAAGATCTACGTATCCTGGTTTGTCTTACATAAATTTTAAATTTAAGCCTCTGCCTTTTTCATTTGATTTGATGCCTTAGTGTAGAGACACAGCAAATTGTGAAGGTAAAACGTTCTGGCCACACCATCCATGGCTTTAAAAGTCATCCGGGGATTTTCGCTCTGACAAAGGTAAATTTGATTCTAGAGCAAAACGTGACTTTCAGAGTCTGTGGCAACTGCCGCCTCGCTCTCGCTCTAATTCTCATTGTCCTGGGTCTGGTGGTGCGAATGGTAGGTAACCTAACTAACTTAATTTTAAACATTCACATTGATTTTGTATTGTGGTTTACGTCTAATTGTGGCAAACTGATTTGTTTGGTTTTTAGCCCGTTGCAAAGATTGCTTTCGGTTCAAGTGCTGCTGTTGCTGTTTAGCATTTCTTGTTATCCGTCACACTGTGGTTTCATCATCATCAATATTCCGCCTGTTTTTTGGGTTGGATAAAAATGAAAATAAATTAGTAATTATTTTGCCATTTTCCAGTCTCCGGATTTTGGTTGCTTTAAAATGCTCCAGCTATAAGGTGTGCTTCTATTATTAATTTCAACAAATACTTTAAGCGTGCAGCTCTACATACATAGCAATCAATTATTTATATGTTAGGAAATATATAAAGCATGCTGGAATATAATTTCATTTAGACACAACATAAATAATGCAACTTAATTATTTAAGTAAAATTATTGATTTTAAATCGATGCATAATAAATAAGTAAATCAGAATGGAAACAAAGAATATATA
This sequence comes from Scaptodrosophila latifasciaeformis, assembly GCA_037075145.1. Classification (NCBI taxonomy): domain Eukaryota; kingdom Metazoa; phylum Arthropoda; class Insecta; order Diptera; family Drosophilidae; genus Scaptodrosophila; species Scaptodrosophila latifasciaeformis. Next base: position 26,524 of record JBAMCM010000223.1, on the reverse strand, counting down.
TATAGAAATATGAGTGAGTGTGTGTGTCTGTGTGAGTTTGAATATGTGTATATATATATGTATATCTGGTTAGGGTGCATTTGGGAATCTCGTGGCCATTTAGAATAACCTCAAGAATATTTGAATATTTTCAGATATTTAGATAATATTTTTAGTTTTACTAAATAGCTAAAATGTCTCTATGAAATTGAAATTGCATACCATTTGGGTTGGTATGCAATTTATGAAATAATAAAGCAATTTTGGGTAATCTCTTTTGTTGGGGGGTCTAAATCTATTATCAAATATAATTTATTTCAACATTTTATAGAAAATAAATTTTTAAGTGTTGATTTTTATTAAACTTATTTTCGCCTAGCCAGTCGTTTATTTAAATGGGTGATTAACTTTAGTTAAATTGAATTGTGGGCATAATAAAAAAATTTTAATGGAATTTATATCTATGCTATTGACAACAGACAGCTCTCGTTTAGTTGTTGTTATTGTTGGATATACCATATTGTTAGCGACCAGGGATATTGTTGCCTCTGCCTGCCGCCTTGCAGCCAAATAATGTCAAACTGTGGAGATGTGTAAATTTGTGTGGTTTTGCAATGAGATTTGTTTTCTGTTTTGTATTTTTTGTGTTTGATTGATTTGATTTGATTTGTTTTGTTTAATTTACTGTTTCAAGTGATTCAATTCAATTGGAAACAAATTAAAATAATTAAAATTTTAAATGGGTTTTCGATTAAACGAAAATCGTCACAACTCATAAAATGCCATTGATAGATGCGTGCAAAATATTAAAAATTTCAATTACAAAAATTTAACCAAATTGTCAATAAATTATTAAAAAAAAAAAATAAATAATAATTAATGCAAAAATTGTTTTTGAAATACCATGTACTGTATTTTTATATATTTTTTTAAGAATTTGTTTAATCATGTCTTCTATTGTGAAGTTCAAGTAAACCGAAGAGTGGGTCTCTAAAGCTTTAGAGCCACTATTGAGTGGCAGGAGGTTTAACAAAAGAATTATAGAATCATCTAAAATTCTTGAAACTTATGAGTTTTCTTTTTAATAAAAATTAGTGAAAATGTTAGAGCTCTTTAAGTTAACCCTTTTTCAAAAAGTCAGAGAACACTCTCACATTATGGATATTTATTAATCTTTGAATTCGCTCAATTAGCTGTGAACTGATCTATGTAATTAACAAACTAATTTATTTTTTTTTAAAGAGGTCTCATTTTATTTATTTTAGAAATACACTGAATATTTAGGGAAAACGGTGTATATATCTTGCGCAAATATAAGGAAAGAGACTTCAGAGACACCTTAAAAGTATTAATAGGGTGTCTAGGAAAATCGATGTAGCCATATCTGTCTGTCAGTTTGTATGAATGCCTCATTTTCAGAGATGGAAAGAGCTTGAAAGTTCTGACTTTTTGTCTTTTTGACTTTTATAATCACATATTGTACAGGTAAGGTTACAGATTTTTTTCCCCCATTTCTTTTATATCGGACTTTGGCTTGAAATAAAAAGTATTAAAACAAAATAACCTCGAAAAAAGTAAAGAGGTCATAATTCATAACTTTAACATGATATTGCAATTAAGATTTGCATTTATATACGAATGTTAAGTTTTTACAAAATTGTACTTCCATATCATATACTATGGTTGGTATATCGTTGCAGAAAGCGTTTCAAGCCCGCAATTAATCTATTGTTGAAGGTATTTAGATAAATTTTGGGGTCTCTAAAATGTTAAATGACCTCGGATGACTGTATTATATAGCTCCTATATAGCTATTTCCCCAAAAATCTCATCTTAGATGGCTTATTCACACATTGTTAGAAATGTTTTCACAGAATTTGGAAATTGGTAGCTCAAAGGAGAGCTCAAACTCTGTAAAGAGCTGCAAGAAGGAGTTACCGAAAATTTAGGGAAAAATACCGATTTATCAGACCTACACGTACAGGGTATCTCAAGCTCGGCTGCGCACGAGTAGATTTTATTTCGTTTTTGTTATTCTGTGAGCAACTCAAATAAATTTCGCATATGATTATTTACATTGATTTTATGTATGGAAATTTATGCAGATATTTATTTGTATTTACTCTTGTTCTGTTGATATGTTATTTGATTTGTAAATAAAAACAACTTTACAAAATGAAACTTTTTGTGCACTTAAAAATAGTTGAAGAAGAAAAAAACCGAAATAATCAAAGTGTTTAAAAAAATAAACAGAATTCAAATTTGTTATTTACACTTAAAAGCTATAGAAAAATAACAACAACAAAAAGTTGGTGACAATGATTTGATGAATGATTTGAAATGCATTCGTTGTGGTTTACCTCTGAACTGCTCAATTATAGTTGTTGTTGTTGTTGTTGGAGTTGTTGGTTGTCAGTGTTGCCATGTTTGATATTTGTTGTAAATTTGTTGTTAGTTTTTGTTTGTTTGTTTTGTTTTTTATTTTTTGTTTCGTTTTCCGTTGTTCAATTCAAATTGATTTGTTGATGTGTGTTAGTATGTGTGTGTGGGTGCGTATGTTGATTGTTGTAAGCAAAGCATTATTTTTTTTTTTCATAAAGATGAAGAAAGAAAGAGAGAGAGTGAGAGAAAATAGAAGTGAAATTAGATTTGCTTCAAGCGTTCCCAGGACCATCTGAAATTTATGCACACAACCGTTGCCAGGGTTGCATTTTTTTACAAGACAAAGACAAAGACAATTTCAAAAATTTAAATGTTTATAAAGAGATTGCAGTGCACGAGTGTATTGGTGTGAGTGCGAATTAAATCGTTTGGGTTATTTTGCGTTTTCATTGTTTTCACAATTTGAGAAAACGTTAAGAGAATTGTGTGTGTGTATGTGTGTGTGTTTGTGGAGTTTTTGATGTCATTCATTGTTTTGAGTATGTTGGAATGCCATAAAGAAAAGAGAATTAGAAATGAAATACACCAGATTAATTTGCTGAAGAATCAAAGCAATTTCAAATAACAAAGCTTTAAAAGATTTGTAAGCAAGAGTACAAACCCAAAAGGCAAAACCGAAATGAAAGGAAACCAAAACTAAAGTAAATATAAAATAAAATAACCAAATCTTTGTTCAGAATGGAGTCCGTTTTGGGATCAAATACAAGGAAAAGAAAACTTTGTAAATAATACACCTATTAACTTCACATTAAAGACAAAAATGAAATGAAATTGTACAGGAGGTGGTGAAACATCGAGTACAAAAGCCTTTACTTGGTATATTCAGTCAGTTCTTAAAAGAACCGCAATACAATCCTATGTCCCAACCCTAAGTAAAGGTAAAGCAAAAGCAAGAGAGTAAAAGACAGAAATAGACACGAAAACTGAAACCAAGACAGAATCCAAACCGAAAGCAACAAACAAAAACCAAAGGAAAAACTTAGGTCCTAAGACTACTCGTCACAATTCTCGAGAACCGACTACTCACTCGGTGTCCGTGATGCTGGCCAGCGGGCCCAGTGGTTGCATGGGTGCCACCATATTCGATGGAGGTGAGGATGCACGAGAGCTGTGCCTGGAGCCGCCTGCGTTGAGTGTGTGGCGTGCCAGCAAGCCAGGATTATTCATGTCATTCACCAGTCCTACTGCCGTCTGATGATGGGGATGAGGCATGTGTCCATTGTGCAGTTGTTGAGAGCCATGCAGCGAGGGAGATTGTGTATGACTGAGTTTTCTTGCTGTCTGCAAGTGGTCTTCCTCGGCTGTGTACGGAAAGTGGTAGCCATTTTTATCAGAGCCTTCGGACAGGCGGTCTGAAATGTATTCTGCCGGGTGACGTGGCTGGACATTTTGGGCATGCAACTGTTGCTGCTGCTGCTGGTAATCATTTTTCAGAAGTGAGTGCACCGAGTGTACCGAGTCGGTGGCATAAGCCGGTTGCCTTTTCAGACTGTAGTGGCCATCACGCGAGCCGTAGATGTCAGGAGTGATGCGATCCTTGGAGAGATAAGGCGATTCCGATTTCGTTCCTAAGTAGCCACTGCCCAGAGTACGTTGCTTGTCGTAGATATTATCGCTCAGATAGGCCACATCTGGGTGAAAGGTTCTTAAATGGCCCACAGTCTGCGAGCCTCCGATGCCACCTCCTCCACCTCCACCTGGATAGTCCTTCTCGCTGCCATAGTGACTGGGTGGCTTATAAGAACCGTACTTATCGGGATATTCATTACGTCTGCCATATAGGCCGTCATCATAACCATTCTCAGTGCCCTGGGCATCTCGTATATTTTCCAATATTGAAGGTGGCATATTGATTTTGTTATGGTGTTGCTGCAGGTAGCTAGTGTCCGTGAGATCAGGGTTGGGAAGGGGGTTCGGTGAAATGGTCAGTTTCTGGCCATGCACGTGCTCATTATCCGATCCCGTGTCTTGCGACCAACGGCCAATATTCGGCGGCGACTGTAGATAGGCATCAGGCAGTTGGCTGGACCAGCGTGGAGCATACACAGGCTTATTAACGCTGGGGAAGAGCTGCGGGCTCTGTACAACATTCAACTCTGGCGGAGTGGTGGCCTGTACATGCTCTGTGATATTTGGCAAATAGGCGGGGGTGCTGCTTACTGCAGTACTGCGATGCGTGCCCGAGGAACGCGCTGTTCTCGACTCATCATCATCACTGGAATGACTCGAAGCTAATTCCAATGAACGTCCATCTGTTTCCGAACCCGAATCTGAATCCTTCCGATGACGCCTTGCTTTCTCTTCCCGACTCCGTCCTGTAGTAGATGACTCAAAGCCGCGAAGAAAACTGGGAGCATCGCTGGCCGAATTATAGTTCGAAGTCGAGGTGGATGTCTGCCGCAACTGTCCATCACTGCAAAAACCAAGTTATGTAAAAGTTCTATTAGTCATACTTTCGGACTTACCTATATGGGCTGGAACTGGTTTTGGCCGTGCTGCGCGATGTTGTGCTGGACGCACTGATGCCGATATTTCGCCTGGCTGTGTCATAATTGCTGGCCAGAAAATTGTTTGGCCTGGGAGCTCCATTGACATTGTGGGAACTGTTGCTTACAACCATGGATGAGTCCAACAGTGGTACCTTACGACCCATGCATCGCAGGCAAGTGCGCTGTAGGTTTTCTCGCACTCGCTTGTTGATGATGCAATAGCCAATTAGACAGAAAAGGGCATGTAGCACAACCACTCCGGAAAGCAGGAGGCTTAACAGTTGGGAGTTCTCCGAGGCAGCCAACACAGCCAAGACCCACATGACACCCATCAGAGGAAGTGATACCACCGATAGCCAGAGTAGAGTCCGCAAATTTCCAAAACCCAGCACGTGGTCCTTTAGGGTGAAGGCCGCCTTTACCGATACGAACAATATTAGAAGGTTGATAACAGACATGCCTGCAATCGGACCGACTAGCCACCAAACAACCGGCTCGTAGACTGAAAGCCAGCAGCTATAACGAGAGCAAGGTAATGACATTAAAATTGCATTAAATGGGCAAACGAAATATATGGATTCATCGGATTAATTGGGATACTTACAAAAGGCTGTTGCCATATTCGTGGGCTCGGACGCCCACTGATAGACCGACAACGACTGCAGGCGCACCGTAGCCCATTGCAAAGTAGAAGCCCATTGGACCGTGATTGATATCTCGCATCTCCGTCAACATGCGGTACAGGTGGACGCAGTCAACGGTTGTCCAGGCGAACGCAGCCAGCCAGAAGTAATGCAGGCAAATGGCAATCAGCTTGCAAGGGAACTCGTTTTCCAGCAAATTCCTACGCGATTGCAAGGCCGTAAAGAAGAGCAACTCGGCACAGAAGACACAAAGCACAATGTTCTGGTGTATAGTGTTCGAATTAGTCTGTTGGCCACGCAACAGGGCCAGGGCCACAAGAACACCCAATAGCAATGGCAGTGACACCATGAACGCTGAATAGGAAGTGATTTGTACCAGCAATGACGGCTCTGGGATGTCCTCGGGGTCGATGATGTCCACAATTACAGCATAATTGGAAATGTGGGAGCAGGTACAGTTTACCATGATGGGTTGTTGGCTGTTGCCGAAATCCCCATCGAACTCGGGTATCTCTGTTTGGCAGCCTAGGCGAGTCCATTGATTTGTGAAAGAGTTCCAGCGTACACATTGCGGATTGGAACGCGGACCGAAACGGGCTGCATCGATGTCCAGCCACATGTGCAGTTTGATGGGTTGAGAAAGGTGGGGTGATCCCAGGGAGCGGTAGACCATATGTTGGGGAGATTGCAATTGTTCTGATGGATAAATCACCTCCACTTGACGTTTGACAAGGCGACGGTCACGGTAGATGGCATCGTTTTCCCCCTTGGGCTGCTCACTGCTAGCACCCTCGTAGTTGGGATTAAGGAGCTCAGGTGAGTCCACCACTTCCTCTCCCGAATTACCATGAAACTCGATGTCGTCAAAGTTGACACGAATGTGAGGCTCTGCTCCGTCCTCCATTTCGGCGGCCTCGTTGCTAGTGTTTTCGACTTCCTCCCTGGAGGCAGGCGGTGGTATCTCGTGAGCTGTGATGCGTATATCTTCAATCATGTGCTCACTGCTGCCGCTGCTGGAGCCCGGACCAGACTTAGGCACATCAAAGACTTCAACAAACTCCTGTTCCGTGCTGCCGGTGCTGCTTGAAATGGTTTTCTGGGATGAAGATATTTTCCGAGACGGTATTTCCAGGCGTTTCTCCTCTCGCTCAGTGGAGGGCACCAGGATTTGCAAAGATAATATTGGCGTTGCTACCTCTACATCCACTCCCCAACGCCTGGTAATGGTCTCATCATACAAATCTGGCAGTAACTGGCCCACATCCTTGTATTGAGCATAGGCTACAATTGCTCGGTAATCACTGCTTTTGCCTTGAGTCACCTCGTTATTTTCAGGTGGAGAGATGCCCAACATTTCCAGAGGCACTAAGACCTTCGTAAATTTGTCGAATTTCCGTTTGTCCTGTATGTAGTTGTTGTACTTTGGAAAGCTAATTACAGGCTTCTGTTTGGCAGAGTGTTGCAGAAAGCTGCTGGTGTCTGGCAATATTACACTCTCGGTGGTGAACGCATTTGGCTTTAGGTACTTGGTTTTATGATATTCACTCAGTTGCTCTGGCTCATAGCCAAATAACGACTCGGTGGTGACAATGTCCAAGCCCATAACCACGTTATGCTGCACAATTTCAAAGGGATTCGTGTAGGTGTCATGCTGCGAGCGTGCCAAGACAACCATGTACTTATTGAATGCATCGACAAGGTCATCAGGACCGCGTTGTATTAGTTCCGTGGCTCGTTTCCATTCCATTTCATATTTGCGATCAAGAATCACACTGGCCGCATCCACCATATTCTTAATAAAATACTTATCCTGACTATGAGATAGGTTGAGACCATTCTGCATGAGTTCGTAGTTGATGAGCTCATGGAGAATGCCTTCGGTTACCAAGAGATCAGCTCCGTAAAGACGATCGTGTGTGAACTTCAGCTCATCTGAAAGATAGTCCATATCCAATTCATGTGACCAGACGCTTCCTCCTTCATTCTGTAGAAAGGAGGATTCCATTTTATATCGTCGATTGTCTTTCATTTGTGGCTTTTTCACTACGCTAGTCCGATCGACAGATTCGCAGGCATGTTGTAAATTCTCGGCCATTTTTATGGCTACAAATGAGTTGAGCTCCAATTCCAGTTTCTCTAGCTGGGATAGCTGTCGTCGCAATTCCACGAATGGATCTGATGTGCAGTTGAACATATCTGGAGTACTCCAACTGCCGGTCGTGCTATCACAGCTTCGCTGCCCTTTGCCTCTTGCCGGCAACGGACAGTTTTCGACTGTGGTACTACCGATAGGAGTACGTGGCCACCAAATGCCGGCTGCAAAGGAACGTGGACATGCATCGTAGACCACTTCGCATCCGTTTAATGTAACTTCGGCGTAAGGGTTAGAACAGGAATCACAGCGCCGACCGATTACACCCTCACGGCACTCACATTGACCCGACAGCCGATTACAGGCGCTGTTGAAGGAACCAATTGAATAACAATCACACGGTATGCAGGCTGTTTCATTAATGGGCTGGTAGTGATTCGTTTTGCAATAGCACTGGCCTGTGGTCTTGTTGCAGTCCGGATGATAACCTTGCTTTATATTACATTTGCAAGGACCGCAGACCTTTTCTCCCCACCAACCTCCGGGACAAGGCTGCTGTACGGTCCGCTCACAATATTCTCCGTGCTGGTAGGTACTATTGCATTCACATCTATAGCCACGTGGTTCCGTTACGTTTGCTCTACAAATACCTGCCGTGCAAGGCTTGACTGTACAAATGGGTGAGCAATCGGGACCCACGTAGCCAGGAAGGCACTCACAGTTTGCCTCATCCCACTTGGTAGCACAAGTGGAGTGCAGTGGACAAGATGTGGGACATTCGGCACGTGAGACACATCCGTCCTCAACATTTTCTCGTATGGTCGGGCGTGAAAGGACCGATTGAGCTGCACCAATACGCACATCTTGTATGCATCCCTCGAACGGAACAGCGTCTTGAACAGTTCCTATGCTGCCGTCCACGTTGCCTATTACAATTTTGCCAACATAAAGACCCTGCACTTTTTGTGACATAGGTACAGAGCCAGAGCGTTGGCCATAGTCCACAGAGAATTGGATTTCTGCTCCTAACCATTTTATCTCCACACGATGCCATTCACCATCGGCTAGGTAGGCTCCAGCTAAATACATAGGTTCTCCGTCGTAGATGTAATAGAGTATACCATTTTTCAAGCAGATTACAGCAGAACTATTTTGTCCTATCTGGATTTGGATTAGGAAGGCATCGTGTTGCAGAGTACGCAGAGAGAATGATGTGAGCCAAGGTAGCTGAATAGGGCGCAATAGTGGATTGAAGCTGAGACTGCCATCGCCAGAAAAGCGCCAAGGAGCTGGTATATTATCCTGGCAGTTATTGCCAGCGTAGCCCTCTGGACACTCACAAGTATATGTGTTCCAGCCCTCGTGACAAACGCCACCATTAAAGCATGGCTCTGAAGAACACAAAGGTGATTTCTGTGGACAACCCGAGATGGTACCGTTATCCGCTACATAAGAGTTCAGATCGATAAATCTGTCATCAACGCGCAAATCTGAAATGCATCCCACAAAGTCACGGTTGGAGACTGGGAAATGGGCTGGTATCCGGGGCAGGCCACCAATTTGTAGTGGGCCCGTTAGATCGAGGAAACGATGACAGGTTTCAGTCAGCAGTGCACAGCGCTTGTCCAATTTAAGTGTGGTTTGATTTGCACAATTCCATCTTTCACCCAGTCTACCGGCTAGGGCAATGGCCGTGTCACATTTGTCCAAAACAAGAGTCACCGTGCGGTTGAAGTACACAACCTCGACCTCATGCCATTTGCCATCCGATACCTTTGAATTTTGCACCACCGAAACGCTTTCAATATTGTCGCCCAATGAGTACGAGAAACTGATATGTCCACCTAAAATTTCTAGGGCAATAAAGTCATGCAGTTCGTTGTATCGGCCGTTGTAAAGGAGTAGGCCATTTTCATGGACTGTAGCGAATCGTAGTTTTAAATTAAAGCGATGACGCTGCTTGAGACTTTCAAAGGTTAAGAAGGAGTTCTTTGAGAAGGAACGGGCACGTAGTTCACAGGTTGCAGTGTATGGAGGTGGCTGAGAACTCAAAAAACTATTCATACAGGAAAGTCCACCCTCGCAAGCTTCAGACATACAAGGACGAAGTTTACTGATATTGCTTTCGCAGTTGACGCCAGTATGAGATTCCGGACATACGCAAGTATAGCCACCTTCCCGACGTACACATGAGCCTCCATTTAGACAGGGATCGGAATAACATAAGTCGACTTCTGTATCGCACAAATAATGCTCCTTGCTACCCGTAAAGCCTTCAGGGCAAGAACAGGCAAATGTATTCACTGGATAAATTGGTCTAAACAACACAGTGTCGCTGTGAATAAACTCCGAAGCATTTCCAAATTTGAGTACAGTTAGACATTCTTCAAAGTTCAGGCAAGGCTCTCTTACACACAAATTATCATCGAAGGGCAGTACCTCCACGGTAGCCAGGCGTGCTAGAATGGCCCGATTTAAGTAAACTCGTTCCTGCAGATACTGCGGCGTATAGAATTCTTCGTGGGACACATCAGGCCGTTTCGCCGAGAAACTGACATTGAGAATTCGCGAAGTCACATCAGTATCATCCTGAATTGAGAATATAAAAATGTGTTCCTTGGGACAGGGAATAATAGCCGCTAGACCGTCTAAGAAAAAGTTCAAGAGCGGTGATAAGAAAGCCTCCTCGGTCATTTCATTCAAACGCACGGTCACGGAGTTGAAAAGCATATCTTCGGTTATCAGCCTTACGGAAAGTTGCATTATGGCCTTGGCTTCGTTGATTCCATCGGAAACAGAAACTTCCATGGTGGCAAACTTGGGCACATTCGTGTTCAGTTGAGGGCTCAGAATTAGACCACCAGAGCTGCTATTTAAACGCAAAAGATTTGCATTGTTGCCAGAAAGTATACGGTAATTTAACTTGTCACTGACATCGGCATCGAATGCGGGTATACGACCGATTTCCCCGCTGGGGAAGTGATCGCGGAAATTGTTGAATATCACTTGGAAATCGCGTAGTACGGGTGCATTGTCATTAACATCTGTTACTAGTATTTCAATGTGGGCATCATTTCGAAGTGGCGGACTGGCCGCTCTTACCACCAGTTCAAAGCGCTTGCGGGACGACTCATAGTCAAGTTCGGTCATTGTAAGTAGTTGAGCACGCTCCGATCCTGGTCGTGTGACCAAGGAGAATGAGTTAGAATCATCTCCACCAATTATGGAATAGTGAACTACTGCGTTGACGCCTTCATCGGGATCGTGAGCATGAATCTCTCCAACAACTGAGCCTACTGGCGAGTTCTCTGGTACGTAGAGGGTTATTTTATCAGATGGAAAGGTAGGGGGTGAATCATTGACATCCTCTAAGCGTATTTGCACCTCTACTGAGCTCGAAAGCGGAGGCGATCCTTTGTCTACAGCAATTGCCGTCAAGTGGTATGTAGCCACACTCTCTCTATCCAAGCCTTTGTTTGTACGGATCGTACCAGAGGTGGGATCGATAACAAAAGAACCGTCTTCGACATCACGATCACTTAAGAGATACTTTATGCGACCATTCAGTCCAATATCGGGATCTGTGGCAGATACCTGTATAACGGAGGTGCCAACCAAAGCGTCTTCCAATATTGAAGACTGATAAAGAGGATTCTTAAACGAAGGAGGATTGTCGTTGACATCAGTAACACTAATCTCCACATCGGTTGTGTCACTGAGCGAAGGGTTTCCACCATCCTTGGCTGTGACCGTTAGCAAATATCCGCTGGTAGTTTCTCTGTCCAAGGCAGCACTTGTGACAATTGCTCCGGTCTGTGGATTAATCGTAAATGGATCCGGACTCCCCAATCCATTGATGCTTTCCTCGTTCAGTGAATAGGTAATCTGTGCATTTATCCCTACGTCGCTGTCCGTGGCAGAGACCACCAAAACAGTTGTGCCGATGGGCGCATCCTCAAAAACTGAAGCACTGTAAGGGGCGTTCTCGAAAATAGGCGCAAAATTATTCGCATCTGTAATATTGATGTGAACAGTGGCAGTATCGGAGCGTCCACCTGAGTCTGTGGCTGTCACAGTTAGCAGAAACCTCTTCTCCTGCTTGTAATCTAGTGACTGAGCAATGGTTATAAGTCCCCTACCGTTCTGAGAAGTGATGGCAAAACGCCCACGAGTGTTTCCTGTGGTTATCTCATAGTGCAGGCGCGAGTCCTCATCGGGATCGGTGGCTGTCACAGTAGTTACTGGGGTACCAGGTGGCTGATCTTCACCTACATTAGCTTCGTAGTATTTTGGATTGAAAGTCGGATCATTGTCATTTACATCCTGTACGGTAATGACTACTGTAGAGCTTGCCGACTTTGGCGGTACACCACCATCCTTTGCAACAACTTGAAAAGCAAAGCGACTCTGTTCCTCACGATCCAACTGCTTAATGGTCTGCACCCAGCCAGTACGTGGATCCACAGCCAAAGGGAAGTTATCGTCCCTTTCTGAAATGCTATAAGCAATCTCCGCATTAGCTCCTTCATCCGAATCGTAGGCCTGCACTCGTATAATGTTGTAGCCCACAGGTACATTTTCCAAGACAGACTCCTGAAACTGCGACGTGTAGAAGCGCGGAGCGTTGTCATTGGCATCGATAACATTCACCAAAAGCTGAGTTGTATTGCTCCTTGATGGACTGCCTCCATCCTGCGCTCGTATAACCAAACGATAGCTTCTAACACTCTCGTAGTCTAAAGGTTTCACCAGACTAACATCGCCACTCATAGAGTCTATCGAGAACTGAGATTGAGTGTTGCCACCAATTATTGCATAGCGAATTGCCGCATTGTTGCCTTGGTCTGCATCGGTGGCCCTAATATGAGCCACTGTATTGTCGTCACCCCATTGATCTTCTGGCACTTGGACTGTGTAGGTGCGTTCGCTGAACTGCGGATAGTTATCATTGTCATCCAGGATTTTTACCAAAACACTGGCTGTGGCCGTTTTTCGTTCACTCTGGGCTGCCGCCATGTCCGAGGCGGTAACGATCAGGTGATAACTATCAGACGTCTCGCGGTCAAGGCTGCTCCGAGTAGAAATAACACCAGAACGCGAGTCGATCCGGAATATGGGCATTTCTTGGTCCTGTTGACTTCCAGCGCCATCTAAAGATTGGTTAAAAAATGAATTTTACAAAATATCCTGAAGTTCTTATTTTACCAAAACTAACTAAAAAGAAACTGTTTTCTGACCTGAAGGCAAGTTTTATTTTAAGAGTATTACTTACCCGTCACACCTTCTATTCCATATTCGATTTCTGCATTTTTACCAATATCCTGATCAGTAGCCCTCAACGTAATCACAGTGGAACCCACAGTGGCTCCTTCCCTTATGCTAGCTTCAAACTGTTCCGCCTCGAAAGATGGACTGTGATCGTTGCAATCCAAGACATTTACTTGCAGTGTAGTGGTGCCCGATCTTGGCGGAAAACTATCATCGGTCGCCACCACCCGAAAATAGTGGACGTCCATTAGCTCGCGATCTAAGCTGGCCGATGTTGTTACTACGCCAGTTCGGGAATCGACTTTGAATAACGATTGGGACCGTGAGTCTAGCAAAGAGACCATGGAGTACACAACTGGTGAATCTTCAGGATCTCTGGCTCTCACTGTCGTCACAGCTGCTCCAGATGCCTGCTCTTCAAGCACCGAAGCCACATAGAGAGCTTGTTCAAAATACGGAGACTGATTTCGGAGCTCACGTCGCACACGCTTGGCTATGTCGGTATCATTGAACTCCTGATGGTGGTAAACAATCTTCAACCGATGGTCCGAGTCGACAATGTCATTCCGATTGCAACGTATACTGAAAGTAATACTAACTTTCCATATAGACTCGTGTATACAAACATCACGACTGGCTACTAGATCTCTGTTCTGATGCTCGATAGCAAAGCGTTCATCGTTCACATCCAGAAAATTTACTTTGCAATACTGGCAAACCGTCTTAGGTAGAAAGGCGCTTAAGTTATTTATGAATTGCGATTTGCGGAGACATATCTGATTCCACTTGTCTGTGGTGTGTATGGCATATGAGGCATAAGTCTCAGATATCCACTGCTTGGCATCCGAGACTCGGCGATGAAGAGCTGGCGCTAATTTTAGGGGATCCTTGTCCACTCCCCGTCGCTTACGACTCAGAATGCGGTGACGCATTTCGTTGTCGAAACTATCACCAAAAATCAAGTCGCCCGCTCGAAAGTCCGTCCGACTGTTGTTGTGATTGAAGAGTTGTTGTGATACCGCAGGACGAATTTCATCCTCCAAGCGATTGCTGTCATATAACAGCATGTCCGAGTCAAGAGCATAGCGTCGCCGGCGCCGCTTGGAATACCCCGTATTATCCTCCTCTTCGTAATTGTGGTGATGGTGCAAGTTTTCCTCAATGCGGCGATCTTCATTGCAATTGTGACCCGATATAAAGATCCGCACTGGCAGACTGTAATAGTCAATGCTGCGCAGACGATTCGATGTGGAGTCCACATAGAAGGTGAACAGATTCGGATAGTAAATGCCATCGCATTTCAGAGATTTTTTCAACTGGATCTGGCCATCTTTATGGCTGACCGTGACTAGATGATGCACAAAGTTGGCCGACTTGTGTGCGTTAATTTTATAGTGCCTCTCCGAGCCCAATTTGTACACGGAGGCATTGAATATGACAGCTCCGGGCGGTGTATCCTCATGAACAATGATAAGATAACCGTGTGTGGGCTCAGCCATCAAAAGCAGCAGCAACAAAAACATTAACAGCCCCGTCAGCCAGATTCCTAATCTGTTGCTACCCGTAGGCTTTGTACTGACAGGCTTTCTTCTTGTGCTCACGCGGCAGCTACCATTGGTTGACATGGCCGAACACATGTTGCTGTCCGATTCTGTAAATTTCTGAGTGTAGTGGTGTATCTCCGTAAGTGTGTAAGTGGTTGAACGTATATGTCCGTGCGTGTGGTTTGAAAGCCAACAAACCACAAGCAATTAACGTCTCTATTCAATTATCATTGGAGCGGTGAGAGGCTTTTACATGCCTCTAACTTCAAGGCTCGACAGTTGCACTCGGTGTGGTGGTCTCAGATCTGCAAGGGAAACAGAAACGATAGAGTTGTTAGAAAACTGTTATCAACCCCATCAAGCATAAATCAAGGGCTTATAAGTCTATGTTAGATGGCAAGTAGAGTAGGCAATAGTAAGCCTATGGCAGGCCTTTTAATTTCTCGTGTTCTTGGCATTTTACGAGGGTCGTTTGATAAGTCCGTGACTTTTTGTATTTGCCGCGCACCTGCTCTAAATACAACACTGCTCCTGTCAGCAGTTATCGATTAACAGCTGACTGTAAAATTTTGAGAAAGCTGCGTTTTTTGGTTTGCGTTTTATAGGCATTGAAAGCAGACGATCTCGTGAATTTTAACGAAAATGGAAAAAAGTGAATTTCGTGTGCTATTAAGCATTATTTTTTGCGTAAAAAATCCATCACCGAAACCAAGGAAAGACTTGATAAATATTATGGGGACTCTGCACCATCAATTTCAATGGTTAAGAAATGGTTTACTGAGTTCCGTTGTGGTCGTACCAGTACAAGTGATGCCGAACGTTCAGGTCGCCCAAAAGAGGTCGTCATGCCAGAAATCGTCGACAAAATCCATGGAATGATATTGGATGATCGGAGAATGAAAGTGCGTGAGGTAGCTGAGGCTGTAGGCATCTCAACTGAACGGGTACATCACATTTTACATGAATATTTGGACATGAGAAAGCTTTCCGCGCGATGGGTGCCGCGATTGCTCACACACGACCATAAGCGCAACCGTGTGACCATTTCAAAGGAGTGTTTGGCGATGTTCAACCGCAATCCAAACGAATTTTTGCGCCGTTTCGTTACCGTAGACGAAACATGGATCCACCACACCACACCAGAGACCAAAGAACAATCAAGACAGTGGGTTTCTCCGGGTGAACGTGCACCAAAGAAGGCCAAGGTGGGTCTGTCGGCCAACAAGGTCATGGCCACAGTTTTTTGGGATGCACAAGGTATCATTCACATCGATTACCTTGAAAAGGGTAAAACGATCACCGGCGAATATTATTCAGAGCTTTTGGACAGATTCGATATTGATTTGAAGCAGAAACGACCGCATTTGGCGAAAAAAAAGTGCTGTTCCATCAGGACAATGCACGGGTGCACACGTGTGTAGTCAGCATGGCAAAATTTCATAAATTGGGCTACGAACTGCTACCCCATCCAGCATATTCTCCAGATTTAGCCCCCTGTGACTATTTTTTGTTTCCAAACATGAAGAAATGGCTCGGCGGTAAGAGATTCGGGTCAAATGAAGAGGTCATCACAGAAACAAACGACTATTTTGAGGGCCTTGAGAAAACCTATTATTTGGAAGGAATAAAAAAATTGGAAAAACGCTGGACTAAATGTATAGAGCTAAAAGGAGATTATGTTGAGAAATAAAACGCTTCTTTGACGAAAAAAATATATTTTATTCAAAAAGTCACGGACTTATCAAACGACCCTCGTATATACATTTCTGACAGTTTTTAATTCTTATTTTGACTTAATTAAAATTTGTTGGCTTTAAATAAATTTATGGAGACAGGCAGGAGACAGCAGGAAAAAAAACTGAACAACTGAACATGACCGAAGACAACAAAAAGAACAAAACAGTTTTAATTTAATTTGGTTTGGCCAATCTAAATACTCTAATGAAATAAAATAGAGTCTGCTGATTTCATAGGCTTAAGTAAAAACAAAATTAATATTTCGAAAATATTATCTTCATATCAAAATCTGTTATTTCAGTATGGTACTTGAAGCCTTAAATAATGAGGGTCATCTATTCTTTTGCTTCATAGATGGCATTAAAAATCTTTGCCTCTTAATAATTTTGTTAATTTCGACTTGCCTTAGGTTAACAAAAGTGTATATGATATTCGAATATAGGCTTTGCTTTTATTGTTGCTTTCGCCTTGCCAGCTTTTCACGGAAATACAAAACATTTCGTGGGGGTAAAAAGGAATTTTTTTTTAAACTGACACTTTTGTGATACATGTTTCTGCTACCCACCCTTCTCTGCATTCAACTGACTGTGTGGGCGGCCGGCTGCTGTTTGTGTAGTGAAATTAAAGCCAACCTAATCCCATGCTATATAGAGAAAGAGAAACTTTAAAACGACTTAGTGACCATTTAGTAATATTTGCGAATTTCATGAAATCCCTTCAGACGGATTAATTTACCTGAAAAGCCTTTCTGACTGAAGTGGAGCTTGTAGTAACAATTCAGGTGCCTCCTAAAAATATGTAATGATTTGTTTTTCTTTTTTTTTGCTTTGAGCGTAAATAGAGCTTTCTGGCAATAGTTTTTGGTTTGATTTTTAGAGAGGAGAGTAATAGAAAAACACAAACAAAAAAAAAAAAAAAAAAAGAGAGGAGAAAACACAAAATTGTTTTTTTTTGGAAAATGGCGAAATTTTCTCCAAAATAGAAAAAAAATTAAGCAGCGTCGATTAGTCGTTGGCTATAAGTAAAGGCAGTGCGCCGGTAGTCAAGATTATTCGGCGGCAACAGTGTTCCCGGCGGCATTCATTTTCTCAGTTCTTTTATTTGGAAAAAAAAAGTAACCATATTAAGTATTTTAAAACGATAGATAAATAATATAAGTGCACCGAAATTAG
Source organism: Scaptodrosophila latifasciaeformis (assembly GCA_037075145.1). NCBI lineage: Eukaryota > Metazoa > Arthropoda > Insecta > Diptera > Drosophilidae > Scaptodrosophila > Scaptodrosophila latifasciaeformis. The sequence goes on along the minus strand of JBAMCM010000223.1, from coordinate 9,157 downwards.
TACCAACAAAAAAAAAAAAAAAAAAAAAAAAAAAGAAAAAAAGTGCAGTGCAGATTACTCTCAGGCGCCAATACCGTAGGGGAATTTGCTGGTCATTGTCAAACAAATAAAATAAACCAAAAATAGGAAAAGAAGTAGACAGACTACTAAAGGAAGACAACGCCAGTCTAGAACCGTCACGTCACCTGAAAAGTTGCAAGCGTCGCGGAGGGCTACCAAGCGCCGCCGAGTGCCTAAATCCAAATTAAAGAAAAAACAAAAACCAAAAAAAAAAAAAAAAGAAAAAAAAAATGATCTTAGCATAAGTAGGTTTCTTTTAATTAAATTTTATTTGATTGTTATGATTTTAGTGTGCTAATTTTTCTCAAATGTGTTAATTTTTTTTTATTTTTTTTTTGTGGAAGTGCGAGTGTAGTTAATTTTTTTTTCTTGCCAACCCAATGGCAATAAATAGTTGAAAAAAAAGGAAGGAAAAGAAGGAAAAGAAAAAAAATTTAAAAGGAAAAAAAAAAAAAACATATTTTTATATAAGGTGTTTCAGCATTTACCGGCCCATGGAAGCGCTTTCATCGGTGGAGAAATGAAAAAGTGAGTACCACCATTTACATATAAAAAAAAAAAAAAAGAAAAAAAAAAAGAGAAAAAAACATTATTCTCTAGATATACATATATATGAAGTTTTAGATTTTTTTATTTTTCCCCCCCCCCCCCCCTTTTCGTTCCTTGTCTAATTCGTTTTCAATTTAGTTCCCGCTTAAATTTTGCGCGGGCTTAAAAAGACAAGAAAAAAAAAACAACAACACTATGCACATCCCTAATACATAAATAGACATAGGTTCCACTTCTATTAATAGATTTAAGTCCCACAAATTATAAATAGACATAGGCCCAATTTAAAAATAATCTAATTCTAATAAGCAACGTATGCCTTGTCCTAAGATTTTCTTTATTAATGTTTTTATTTGTAATTATAATTAAGTTATATTCAAAAATGAGTGCCTATTAATTTATTTATTTTTGAGGGTCATGTAGGTGCAAGTCAGGGAGGAATAGTTGGCCGTTTTCTTTTCTTTTTTTTTGGGATCACTAGCTTTATTGGTTTAATTTGGGAATTAGTGATCATGGTAGGGTGGGCTTCATCCTGTTGCTACCAATGCAACAGAGAGAAAAAAAAAGAAGAAAGAAAACAGCACAACTATAGTTTGATGGATTGCGATTTCTAAATTTCACTTTTCTATCCTTTGTTTTTTTTTTGTGTTTCTTTAGCACGCGATTTTTTTTTATTTATGTTTTTTTTGTCGGCAATTCTAACTCAGCCAATAGACCCCCCCTTTTTCCGACGAGACGAATAGCCGATGCGAGCGCGTGCTACTTATGAGTTACGAATTAATAACAACAGCCGACCCTTTATAGGTAAAATGCTACATAAATAAAGATGGCGCCCAACGTGGGGCCCGAAAATCGGCAGGCCCCTTTTTAATAAAAATTAAAGCCAATACCACCAATAAACATAATAATTTTTCAATTATACTGTTTCGGCTTACAATTTCACACAAATATTAACCGAGGATCTGTTTTCCTATTACTGTTGGTCTGGTAGTATAATTAGATCACATAAGTGATTAATTCTCCTTGCCATGATTGATAATCATGTTGAGTTATTTGTTGTTTAGTTCGTTCTAGTGAATCCGGTGTCCACTGTGATATAGAGTTTTTTTTATGGACGAGTTCTATGGGCTCTCCCAGTGAGTCACCGATACAATAAATAACATACAATTTTATTCAGCTGTTCCGATTAGTGGTCATTTACAAAGGCCACCTCCAGCTGATATTTTGTTTATATATAAGACCAATAGAAATGCGTTCTTTTTTTCCCCCTTTTATAAGTGTATCTATTTTTAACTATTTTATTTTCTTCTTTCGTCCTCCCTTTTCCACACAGTTGAGTATTAGTAAGATATTAAATTTGATAATGGATTAAAGTGGTAATCACTACTGTCTGTCTTTAATATTATAATAATCAACCCTTTCGAGTTTAAATTAAAATATAAAGGTTGATTTCATCGTATTATTGAAAAATTGTCTCTTTCAAATAAGTGCAATTCTAATCGGCGAAACAATTTTTATTATTGTTTTCTCTCTGTCTCTTTGGGGACTTTCTGACTTTATAGCAACAACACTGGCGCTACGCCCACTTGTTGTTGTTTTAGCAGTTTCCTTGTGGATCTCTTTCTTCTCTCTTCTTTTAATCGCAAACATTCATACCTCATTTACTTGTACTTGCATAGACCCTCATATTAATATGAATTTTGTTGTTTTACGATCGTTTTGTTCGAGAAATTTATTTTGCTTTTGATTATTCTTATTTCCATTTAGTTCTTCGTATTTTATATTTAGTTTTTTTTTACATCATATTTACTCCCCATATAAATCATTATTTTGGATTTTTTTTTTTTTTTTTTTTTTTTTAATTTTTTTTATTTAAGCATTGCTTTAAGTTTTAGTTTCTTCAATTAAGATATTTTTCTCTTGGATTTTATGATAACATGCCTGTGGCCCGTAGTTGTGAAGACCTCACTAGCCTTAGTGAAAGTAATACTATTTGTTTCACTTGTTCAGCCCCAATTATACATAAGGCTCAATTATTAACTACTAGCTGCGGTCATACATTCCATCGAATTTGTTTTAGTGGGAGTTCGGCAAATAGCAAAGTTTGTCCCGTTTGTACAACCTCACTACAAACTTCGTCAGATTTATTAGAATCTGGAAGTTCCAGTCTGGCTGTCAAAACCCCTATTAAAGTTCATAACACACGACTGCAATCTAAAAAAGTCGATCAAATACAAACTATGTCTACAGTAGGGCAAGAGGGTTCTAGTTCTTCAGATTCTTCAACCAGCGCACCGGTCACACAAGCCCCCGACTTAATGCGCGTATTAGCTGATGCCATGGCTGCTGCCACCTTGAGACAAACGGAAGTCATGTCCCAAGCTGCAGAAAGACAAACAGAAATGATGGCAAATATATTGGAAGCTGGTTTCCAAAGACTTTCTACCCAAATTTCAAGTCGCGGTTCACCTACTAATATTCAAGTTGAAACACTTCCCCAAATCGAAGCTAATACTTTTCAACAAATGTTTGGAGTCCAGCCACAACCAACCACATCAAGTGCGAATATTCAACCAAGTTTTCACCAAACGGCATCTCAAAGGGATGCGTCGTCACCCGAATTCCGAGCTGATCGTATTATCCAAATTATCTCCAATTGGAAATTACGATTTTCTGGAAAATCTTCCTTATTGGTCGACGACTTCATTTATCGTGCGGAGGCTTTAGCAACTCAAACCTTAGATGGTAACTTCGAGTTATTAGCACTTTATTCCAGCAATCTTTTTGAAGGTGCTGCCGCTGAGTGGTATTGGAGATACCATAAAAGCGTAAAAAGTGTTTCCTGGTATCCTTTATGTGTGGCCTTAAAGAGTCAGTTTAAAGATTGTAGGACTGATTGGGAAATACAAGCCGCTATTAACCAAAGACGGCAAAGGCCAAATGAATCATTTGATGAATTCTATCAACAAATTCAAACAATGTCCGATCATCCAATGCCAGAATCATCAATGTTGGGGCTGTTGCGAACAAACCTACTTACGGATATTCAATATGAATTACTTCATGTTGATATCCAAACTATTTCCCAATTGCGTCAAGCTGTTAGAAAGCATGAGCAATTCAAAAATAAAATAATAAAACCAGCCATCCCAGTAAACCGGCCTTTTGTTAAACGGCAAATTAATGAAATAGCCGAACCCCTTGAGGAAGAAGTGGAGGAACAGGAATTCATTATAGAAGACGAAATAGCGGCAGTGACATTGAAGTGTTGGAATTGTGAGGCGACTGGTCATAGATACCATGACTGCACAGCAGCTCGAAGGGTATTTTGCTATGGCTGTGGTCAACCGAACACTTATAGGCCAACGTGTCAAAAATGTCAGGCTTCAAAAAACTCGCTAACTCGGGCACCGTTACACAGTGCCCAGAACAATCCCACCAAACAAAATCAAAGCAAACAATAGAACAAAAAGAAATAACAAAAGAACTTGTCGTAAGCCCTGACCTACCTCAAATTCTTTTGCAGCCTCCGTTATCGCGCGCTCTGCAGAGACTACAAACGTATAGAGAGAAAAGAAAGAAAGAGCATGCTATACTGTTGTCCGCGGTTGTAAATAACGTGCATGACGTCAGACCATATGCGCAAGTGATTATATTAAACAAAGAATTAGAGGGATTATTAGACACTGGCGCATCAATCAGCTGTATAGGCGGTTCATTGGCTTGCGAGATATTAAAAGAAAACAAAAATGTAAAACCCATGAAAATATCAGTGCGAACTGCCGACGGCAAATCTCAAAAAATTGTAGGAAAAATAAAAACAGGCGTCCTATTTTCAAACGAGGAAAAAACTTTAACTCTTTATATTGTGCCGTCCCTCTCGCAAGATTTATATTTAGGTATCGATTTTTGGAATCTTTTCGATTTGCTACCTCCATGTTTTAAGACCAATACTAATAATATCTCCAGTTTGGAAGAACCCGTACTTCGACAACTTTCTGAGTTACAACATAGACAATTACAACTAGTCATACAACAATTTCCATCCTTCTCAAAAAAAGGCTTAGGCCGAACCAACTTGCTTTCTCATTGTATCGACGTTGGTGATTCCGCCCCTATTAAACAAAGACATTTTCCAGTGTCTCCAGCCATTGAAAAATTAATGTATGAGGAAATTGATCGCATGTTGGCTTTAGGGGTAATTGAAGAATCGGAGAGCGCATGGTCGTCGCCAGTAGTGTTAGTGCGCAAGCCCGGGAAAGTCAGATTATGTTTAGATAGTAGGAAAGTAAATTCAGTGACCAAAAAAGATGCCTATCCTATGCCATTTATTGATGGAATATTGAGCCGGCTGCCAAAAGCTGAATTTGTTACAAGCCTAGATCTTAAAGATGCATTCTGGCAGATTCCTCTAGATGAAAAGTCAAGGGACAAAACAGCTTTTACTGTTCCAGGTCGACCCCTGTATCAATTTACCGTTATGCCTTTTGGCTTATGTAATGCACCCCAGACTATGTCAAAACTGATGGACCGAATAATACCAGCTAATCTAAGAAACGAAGTATTTATTTACTTAGATGACCTTCTAATAATTTCCTCATCATTTGATAGACACTTAGAATTCCTAAGGGAAGTGTCATCGAAGATCGACAAGGCTGGCCTGACTATCAATGTTGAAAAAAGCAAATTCTGTTTAAAAGAGGTTCATTATTTAGGTCATATTGTAGGTAATGGAACTATTTCCACTGACCCGGACAAATTATCTGCAATAAAGGAATTTCCGATACCCAGATCAGTCAAACAGCTTCGCCGCTTTTTAGGCATGACTGGCTGGTATCACAAATTTATTAAAAATTATGCTTCTATCGCTTCGCCTCTCACTGATGCACTTAAAAGGAATCGAAAATTTGAATGGAAAGACGAAGCTCAAAAATCATTTGAACTCTTGAAAGCTCATCTATGCCAAGCCCCAGTTCTACATAGCCCAAATTTTGAGAAACCATTTTTTATTCATTGTGACGCTAGTCATACTGGGGTAGGAGGTGTCCTTATACAACTAAATAGTAATGGCGAAGAAGTTCCAATTTCTTTCATGTCAAAAAAATTAAATCAGTGTCAGCGGAATTACTCTGTCACTGAAAAAGAATGTCTGGCTGCAATATTAGCAATAAAGAAATTTAGAGCATATGTGGAAGGCCATGAATTCACGGTAGTGACTGATCACGCCTCTCTAAAATGGCTTATGTCTCAGACGGACTTGAGTAGTCGATTGGCTCGATGGGCCCTAAAACTTCAAGCTTATACATTTAATATTGTGCATAGGAAAGGAAGCCAAAATATAGTCCCTGATACGCTTTCTAGAGCATTTACTGAGGATCTTTCAGCTCTGGAAATCGATCCATTCATAGATATCGAATCAGACCATTTTAAAACTGAAGAATACGAAATACTGAGGGAAAAAGTTAGTAAGTCTCCGTTGCCTGATATAAAAATAGTAAATAATCTCATTTATCGCCGAACCGAACACGCTTCTGGTGATAAAATCGGCGATGATTCTGTTTGGAAACTGTGGCTACCTAAAAGCTTAATTCCAGTTGCTCTCAAACTGTCACATGATCATCCGTTGTCGTCTCACTGTGGGATTAATAGAACGTTGGAAAAATTGCGACGATACTATTATTGGCCAAATTTAGTTGTTGATGTAAAAGCTTACATAAACAGTTGTGAAACATGCAAGTGTACCAAACATCCAAATCATACGTTAAGACCTAATTTAAATAAAACGGGAGAAACACAGAGATTTTTTCAGAAACTTTATGTCGATTATATAGGTCCTTATCCCCGTTCTAGATCAGGAAATGTGGGTGTCTTTGTGGTCTTAGACCACTTCACAAAATTCCCTTTTTTAAAGCCAATTAAGAAATTCACAGCTGATGCTATATTGCCATACATTGAGAGTGAACTTTTTCATGGTTTTGGCGTACCCGAAGTAGTAGTTTCAGATAATGGGGTTCAGTTTACTTCACATGCTTTTAATAATTTGTTAAAAAAATACGGTGTACGTCACTCTTATACTGCCATTTATGCTCCCCAAGGTAATGCTTCAGAGAGAGTAAATCGAACTTTAATTACAGCAATAAAGGCATATATACATCCGAACCAAAAGAATTGGGATGAACAGCTGAGCAAAATATGCTGTTCATTGCGGTCAAGCTTTCATACTGCCGTTAATTCTTCCCCGTATCAATTAGCGTTTGGACAACATATGATTACTAATGGGTCTACTTATCAACTGTTGCGCCAACTGGAATTGCTTGAGGATCGGTCTGTGTGTTTTAGTCGAAATGACTCTTTTGATATAATAAGAAACAAAGCAGTCGTGTCCATGAGGAACCAGCATAGTCGAAATGAAAAACTCTATAACCTTAGAAGTCGAGATACCTCTTTCGCGGTAGGTCAAGAAATTTACCGTCGAAATTTTCAACAAAGTAAATTTTCGAAAGGATTTAGCGCGAAATTGGCTCCAACTTTTATAAAGGCCAGAGTAAGGCGTAGATTGGGCAATAGTTATTACGAACTCGAAGACTGTCAAGGTCGTCTTGTTGGCAAATATCATGCAAAAGATATAAAGCAATAATGGGTTACTCCAAGCTTGAATCCCACTTTCCGAGTTTGACTCAGTAAAGTGTGATTTTGGTGGGGGCGACTTGAAGTGGAGCTTGTAGTAACAATTCAGGTGCCTCCTAAAAATATGTAATTATTTGTTTTTCTTTTTTTTTGCTTTGAGCGTAAATAGAGCTTTCTGGCAATAGTTTTTGGTTTGATTTTTAGAGAGGAGAGTAATAGAAAAACACAAACAAAAAAAAAAAAAAAAAAGAGAGGAGAAAACACAAAATTGTTTTTTTTTGGAAAATGGCGAAATTTTCTCCAAAATAGAAAAAAATTAAGCAGCGTCGATTAGTCGTTGGCTATAAGTAAAGGCAGTGCGCCGGTAGTCAAGATTATTCGGCGGCAACAGTGTTCCCGGCGGCATTCATTTTCTCAGTTCTTTTATTTGGAAAAAAAAAGTAACCATATTAAGTATTTTAAAACGATAGATAAATAATATAAGTGCACCGAAATTAGTACCAACAAAAAAAAAAAAAAAAAAAAAAAAAGAAAAAAAAAGTGCAGTGCAGATTACTCTCAGGCGCCAATACCGTAGGGGAATTTGCTGGTCATTGTCAAACAAATAAAATAAACCAAAAATAGGAAAAGAAGTAGACAGACTACTAAAGGAAGACAACGCCAGTCTAGAACCGTCACGTCACCTGAAAAGTTGCAAGCGTCGCGGAGGGCTACCAAGCGCCGCCGAGTGCCTAAATCCAAATTAAAGAAAAAACAAAAACCAAAAAAAAAAAAAAAAAGAAAAAAAAAATGATCTTAGCATAAGTAGGTTTCTTTTAATTAAATTTTATTTGATTGTTATGATTTTAGTGTGCTAATTTTTCTCAAATGTGTTAATTTTTTTTTATTTTTTTTTTGTGGAAGTGCGAGTGTAGTTAATTTTTTTTTCTTGCCAACCCAATGGCAATAAATAGTTGAAAAAAAAGGAAGGAAAAGAAGGAAAAGAAAAAAAAAATTTAAAAGGAAAAAAAAAAAAAAACATATTTTTATATAAGGTGTTTCAGCATTTACCGGCCCATGGAAGCGCTTTCATCGGTGGAGAAATGAAAAAGTGAGTACCACCATTTACATATAAAAAAAAAAAAAAGAAAAAAAAAAAAAGAGAAAAAAAACATTATTCTCTAGATATACATATATATGAAGTTTTAGATTTTTTTATTTTTCCCCCCCCTTTTCGTTCCTTGTCTAATTCGTTTTCAATTTAGTTCCCGCTTAAATTTTGCGCGGGCTTAAAAAGACAAGAAAAAAAAAAACAACAACACTATGCACATCCCTAATACATAAATAGACATAGGTTCCACTTCTATTAATAGATTTAAGTCCCACAAATTATAAATAGACATAGGCCCAATTTAAAAATAATCTAATTCTAATAAGCAACGTATGCCTTGTCCTAAGATTTTCTTTATTAATGTTTTTATTTGTAATTATAATTAAGTTATATTCAAAAATGAGTGCCTATTAATTTATTTATTTTTGAGGGTCATGTAGGTGCAAGTCAGGGAGGAATAGTTGGCCGTTTTCTTTTCTTTTTTTTTGGGATCACTAGCTTTATTGGTTTAATTTGGGAATTAGTGATCATGGTAGGGTGGGCTTCATCCTGTTGCTACCAATGCAACAGAGAGAAAAAAAAAAGAAGAAAGAAAACAGCACAACTATAGTTTGATGGATTGCGATTTCTAAATTTCACTTTTCTATCCTTTGTTTTTTTTTGTGTTCCTTTAGCACGCGATTTTTTTTTTATTTATGTTTTTTTTGTCGGCAATTCTAACTCAGCCAATAGACCCCCCCTTTTCCGACGAGACGAATAGCCGATGCGAGCGCGTGCTACTTATGAGTTACGAATTAATAACAACAGCCGACCCTTTATAGGTAAAATGCT
>JBAMCM010000222.1:0-38411 GCA_037075145.1 Scaptodrosophila latifasciaeformis | reverse complement strand
TAAAAAGAAATGGTAAAGAGCTAGATCAGTCGAATATTAGACTTCATTGTGACCAGTACTCGACGCGCAAGAAGTGAATTGTGTAAGTGTACATCAGTCGCCGCCAAGACTACGAGATCCTCCGCACAGTGGTAAAAAAAAAAAAAAAAAAAAAAAAAAACAAATGTGAGTTCTGTGTTTAACGACCGAATATGTGTACAACAATCGCTGTTAAGGCACCGGGATCGTTTTCATTTGTCAATTTACATGAACGCAAATTTATTTTGCAAATAAATACAAATAAAAATAAAAATTAAATTAATAAATAAATAAAACTTGGACAATTGGTTTTCATAACAATAAAAAAAAGAGAGAAATAATAATAAATAAAAAATTAAAACTTATACAGCGTGATACAATTTCCTTCGGAAAAATCAAGTAAGCATGTATGTGTTTGCGTTACGCCGCATGTAAAACCCTTGCGACGTTGACGCTTCACTGTACATTGACTGCCGCCTAGAGCTAATGTCGCGCCACAGTGGCGGTGCGATCCTTGACGCCGCGATCGCTTGTACACTGTTGAATTCTGTTGAATTATTTTTGAACACCACGCACTGCGAGAATAGAACTACTCAAAAAAAAAAAAAAAATAAATAAATAAATAAATAATAAAATAAAAAAAAAGCAATAAAAATTCATTAACGAAATAGATTGAAAAAAAGGAAAATAAGAAAAACAACGAAACAATCCATAAACAACTTAACGTCTATTGTTGTCACATGTTCACTAACCTCTAAAATGCACTCTATTGAATATTGAAAAAAAAGGAACTACAAAGAAGAAAGCACAGCAGCACTACACGAATGACATACAAACATTAATATACATCTAACCACCGGGAAACAAGGAAAAGAGGAAACTGCGTAACGGACACACACATACAGGTTTTTTTTATTCTGGAAAGAATACACACATATTATATACACATTCAAACATAGATACTTATACATAGTATCACAAAATATTACACAATATATTACTACATCAATATACAAACGTTTTTTTTTTTTGGAAGTTATGTTCTTCAGCTGATGATCGATTGCTGAGACTGTGTAGTAAAAGACCAGGGGGGTGCACTCTCGCTATGCTCGGTTATAGCTCGCCGGAAATGTCGGGGTTCTTTCTGGTCTATGTTACACCATACCACTACATTTTAATTAGTGCACTACGGAACAAAAGGCTAATGTTAAAACTTAAATAAGCTAAATAGATTCAAATCAGCGCCGACACGCTCTCCAAGTTGTACTCATATATTATCTCCCTGAGAGGAACTAGTTTTTACGTCCTCTTCTTTACCCACCCTACCATGACAATGTTGATATTATTTTGGATCATTGTCCCTTATCGAGAAGAAAGAATTCAACTACCTGTCTTTCCTTTGGCTTTGACGGTCAGCAGACCCCATTAAATAGATTTACCGCTTCATCTTTCAATTTCCATTTAATATTTCACAATTAACAGCTTTTCTTTTAAGGCTTAAAACTAATAAGAATCGAAGGAGCTTAACTTAGACCATAGACTATTATATTTTAAATCGTACAATGCCTGAAGAGAAAAGGGCGAACATTCGGTGATTTCAATATTTCGTTGCATATATATATATATATATATATATATATATATATATATAATATATATATATATATAAGTACTCACTATTCTTTCTTTTTTTTTCTTATTTTTATTTTTTTTAGTTTAAGTTTATTACTCACTCCAACAATCTGCGGTCCTGGGCCCAAGTGACGTAGATGTGTAGTTTACGAAAATCTGCTATTAAAAAAAAAGTACAAAACATTATATGCATATATATGCCTGACGTGGAAAAATCTTATTTTGGGTGCGCCATTCTCTCTCAGCCATTAATGACAAAAAAAAATACTGATAAAATAAAAAAAAAATTACTTGTTTAACTTAAACTAATATTAAAGTTAACAATTTGTGAAATTATAAAAAAAAGACAAAAAAAATGATCGCATGGCTATAGCTTTAGTGCTTACTTGCTCCAAAAGAAGAGATTAGAACTTTTGCTCAGTTATTTAGGGTAGGTCAGTGATCGTTCAAGCTGCCGTGAAAGCTTTGCTATGATTAGCATGTGGTTAGTACACCAATATCGACTAAGCTTTTGCACAAACGATTTTGCCATATGCTTAACTCTTAAACTTGTTTTTTTTTTTTTTTGAAATTATTCTTTTAGTGGCCGGCAGACAGAATGTTGCACCTAGCAAGAAATAATACTACCAGAGGCTTATTTCAGAATTCGATCCTTGTAGTTGTTGTTTATCTTGATATTCGCGTTCTGGAGGGTCAAACGGTGTATTAATTATCCCTCCCGGAGAGGTTTTAGGGGGTGGGGTAGGAGGATCATCCAAGGAGCCATCGCCGTTGGGGACTTCTCCATAACCCAATTCATCTGATTAAATGGGGAGTTTTAATTAAACAAATTGATAAAAGCACGAACACCACAGCTTACCACGGGTCACAATACCGATATTTCCTGTTCTTTTCACTTTTCTTACAAAAAAAATCTTTTTTTGATCTTCTAATATTTGAAGCGCCCGTTTTTAATTATAGTTTGACTAAATACACAGAATTTACTTGTTTAACGTCTCACTGTCGAAACACTTCTATGCTCTATGCTCGAAACTTTAACTGGCAGTGCATTAACGAAAGCTTTTGTTGACTGAGTAACGGTGAACTCGTATGATCTCAGCTAACTATTTTTTTTTTTTTTTCAAGAAGGTACATTAAAGCATAAGCCAATAACTGAGTCTAGTGGGTGGCTCGAGAAGTTCTCGACTTCTTTATGAAAGTGTCCTCAACTACTACAGCACAGATAATGGATAGAGACTTTGTTGATGATGCATTATCTGAAGACTCCTTTTAGTTATTTTTGTTGTTTGCTGTCTGTATATCTTTCAAATGGAACACTCCAAGATGTTTTCCTTTGTCATCAACTAATTCGTAATAGTAAGAACTACGTTTTTTATAAACAATTGCCGGGATGAACACTGGTGCCAGTTTCGCGTTAAATTTTTTTGCAGCGTTACTTTGCGTAAAGTTCCTGGCAAACACCTTTTCACCAACTTTTAATTGAACATTTCGACAACGTAAATTATACCTATGAGCATTCGCTTCATGTGCTTTTTGTATGTTTTGTTTCGCGACTTGTCTAGCTAATTGCAGAAGGTCGGCCGTTTCCACCCGAGTATCGTCACTCAAGAGGTCTAAGTTCCGTAGAAGAGCATAATCTTTTCCATTTAATATCATATTCTGACCAAATGTTAAAAAATAAGGGGAATATCCCGTACTTCTATGAAGAGTGGCTCTCAATGCTCCGCTGATTGCATTTAAATTACAGTCCCATAGAGAATGTTCGCTTCCTACATAAGCTCTTATGGCTGCTAATACTGAACGGTTTAAACGCTCGCTGGCATTAGCTTGTGGTGAATAAATTGCAGTGCATTTGTGCGTTACTCCAAAACTTGTTAGAAAACTTAGAAAATAACTTGACTTAAACTGCGAGCCGTTATCGGTCAATATCGTTTCTGGTACTCCGAAGGTGTAGAAAATGGTTCTTTCTAAATATTCACATATTCTTGAGGCAGTGAACTTTTTTAAGGGACATAAAAAATGAAATTTAGTGTGATGGTCAACGACTATTAATAAACCGATGTTGCCGTTTTTTGAGCGAGGATAAGGGCCTAACAGATCCACATATAATTTTTGGAACGGTCTGTCTGACTCGATTGGTTTCCCCATTGGTGGTTTAAGAACGATATTGGGACTTTTCGTCGTTCGACAGACAGTACATTCTGAAATATATTGACGGATTTGACTGACCATACGAGGCCAAAAAAAATATCTTTTTATTTTGTCCACAGTTTTACTCATGCCACAGTGAGCGGAACTGGAAATATCATGAGCTTGATGCAAAACGTCTTTAACTAAGCCGGAAGGTATCCATAATTTCCATGATGAATTTTCTTGGTCTGTGTGACCAGAGGCGAACTGAGTTCTCTTATAAACAAATTTGTCTACGACTTTCAAATCGGGTAATTTGGATTGATTCAGGTTGATATTTTCAATTAGAGCTAGATATTCGGAGGAAGTGAATTGATCCGACTCTAAATCAATTAGTGGACCTGGCTTTTCGATTGATGCGATTTCCGAGTCATTTTGCCTGGAAAGGGTATCGGCTACAATATTGAGTGAACCTTTTCTATGTAAAATATTAAAAGTGAAAGAACGTAGTTTCATGGACCATCTGGCCAATCTACCTGACAAATCTTTTTGACGCATGAGCCATTGAAGGGATGCATGGTCGGTTATGACTACAAATTCTTGTCCCTCGATATAAGAACGAAATTTCTTTATACCCTTTATCACGGCTAAGCACTCTAATTCAGTCACCGAATAATTACGCTGCGCTTTAGATAACTTTTCAGACATATAAGCGATTGGTAATTCGATCCCGTCTCGATCTTGTGCTAAGACACAACCAATTCCATAGGTACTGGCATCACAAAGCAGGATAAATGGCTTTGAAAAATCAGGAGTAATTAATATTGGAGCTACCGTCAAACATGATTTTAGATTATCAAATGACTTTTGGGCTTCTTCATTCCAAATGAAACCTTTCTTTTGTTTGAGCAATTCGGTCAATCCCAAGCTAACACTGGCATAATTTTCTACAAATCGCCTATACCATCCAGAAAGTCCTAAAAATCTACGTAACTGCTTAACAGTAGTGGGTACGGGGAATTCAGTAATGGCTTTTATTTTATCTGGGTTAGTTCGAATTTGTCCATTGCCAATAATAAAACCTAGATAAGTGATTTCTTTCATACAAAACTTGGATTTACTAACGTTTATAGTGAGATTAGCTTTCCTTAGGCATAGAGCAATTTCTTGTAACAAAAGAAGATGTGAATTAAAATCATCTGACAAAACAAGTAGATCATCTAGGTATACAAAAACACGGTTGCGCAAATTGGCTGGGATGACCTGATCCATCAATCGACATAAAGTCTGGGCAGCATTGCATAAACCGAATGGCATCATCTTATACTGATATAGAGGTCGGTTCGGTATAGTAAAGGCTGTGTACTGTCGTGAACTTTCGTCTAATGGAATTTGCCAATACGCGTGTTTCATGTCTAAGCCTGTAATAAAACGAGCTGGGGGCAATCTACTTAAGATGCCATCGATATGAGGGAGTGGATAAGCGTCACGTTTGGTTAGTTTATTGACTTCTCTGGAATCCAGACACAATCTATACTTTTCGCCTTTCTTAACTAAAACGCAATTACTGCTCCATGGGCTGCTTGACTCTTCTATGACGTCGAGAGCGAGCATATTATCCACTTCGGCAAACATTATTTTTTCTATGGCAGGTGAAACTGGCCAATGTCGCTGTTTAATCGGAGCAGCATCGCCAACGTCAATAGAATGACTCGCCAAAGTTGTTCTACCTAAGCCTTCAGATGCAAAAGATGGAAAGGTGGCTATCACTGCGTTGAGGCGTTTTGTTTCTTCTGTTGACAGAACATGAAGTTCCGGAGGGACTTCGTCATCATCTGCGGCACCAATATCTAATTCAACTATTTCCGCCGGAGAAGAAAGTATTTTTTGAAAAAGACCGGATTTTTTCCAGAAGTCTGTGCCTAATATAAGGTCTTGTTTAATGTCAGGAACGATATAAAGTTTTATCTCATATGTCGAATTTTTGTATTTCATTTGGGTTGTTAGTTTCCCTGCTATCCTAGCTTCAGTACCGGTGGCTGTTCGGATTACTCCAGAACATTTCTTAGTTTGTGAATTTGTCAGAAGTTGCGTAGCTGCCTGTCCGCCGCTGCAACTAATTGTAGCGCCTGAATCTAACAAAGCTACATATTTGTTTCCTTCGACAATTACATCTACATAGATTCGGCCATCTGATTTTAGAAAGATACATGAGCTAACGTCCTTTTGGTCACTACGGATTCTTTTCCAAAAATCTCGTAGACGCTTAGTCGATCGTTTGGGTTTTAAAATAAATCTAAGACTATCGATCTGATTGTAAATTCGATTTCTAACAACTCCATAATTTTCTAATCTTTTATGGTATGGTATAAATGAAAAGTGAGTTGAGTTTCGTATATCATAATCAAGTGTTTGGGTGCCAACTTCGAGGCTATCCGACTGTTTGGTCTGAGTAGTGGCTAGTTGGTTATTAGTGAACGATATAGAAGGATTTATGGATGTGTCGGGCTTAAGTAACTGGACACATCCTTCTTCGGGTTTCCCGACTGGTTACATTTTGGACAAGTAGGTTTATAAATATCTTTGGTCCCACATCCATAACAAAAAATTTTGCGCGGACCTATACAATCCATGAATTTGTGACCTTTCATATCACAATTCCAACAAGATGGAACACCTTGATTTTGACGACGCTGAATTTGAAAAACTTCTTCTTCCTTCTCATTTGTGTCTACCAATTGGCCGCTATTGTCCTGGTCCAATAATTCAGAAACTACGGGGCGTAAAGCTCTAGGCTTAAAAAATCTCAAATCATTATAGAACTGTTCATGCTTTCTTATCTCTCTTCGGAGCTGTTGCCTGTTTGGAATATATAGATGAAGTAGTTCGTGGTGGACACTCGGCTTTGAATTCCTAATCAACAAATCAACTAATTCCGTCTCGTTAATAGAATTTTGAAGACGATTAACAAGGTCCTCTATGGCATATTGGAAATCATCGAAAGGTTCATTTTCACCTTGGCGACGTTTCCGAATCTTTTCCCATATGTCATAATCAGTTTCTATTTCTTCGAACCTACGCTGGAATTCTGAACAGAAAATATCCCAAGTGAAATTTGGGTGGGTACGATGAAATTTCCAATACCAGTCACTCGCCTTTCCGATAAATAACAAATATAGATGGTCGCATAACAGTTCGTAATCGTTATTTAGGTTTTGTTTAGTTAACGAACGGACGCGATAGATAAATTCTTCCACCCTCATGCAATTTTTGGAGCCATCAAATTTGATATGCCAGCTTTGCATGATGCTGGGTACTTTTTCTGAAGCTACGCGAGAATTGTTGCTGCTACGTGAAGCATTTGTTCTGGGAGAGTCCGAAGGAAGGTTATTATTTCCCTGGGATGACTCTCTGTCTACTGACGGAATATTGGGTGATGGTTCTTTTTGCATAGTGCTTTGTTGTTGTGTTAAATTTAGTGTAGCTAATTGTCTTTGAATTGACGTTTCAATTGACTGGCTCAAAAATGAGGTAAGATTATTGATTAAATTTGTTTGGTGTGCGCTAATAGTGGACTGAATATAATTTGCTATGTCTACCGGAGAATCTAAAACGAGGTTTGCCCTTGCCGATGGTTCTGTTAGATCGCGGTCTAGCCTACTGCGATAGGTGGACCTAGTAGTCATGCCGTGTTTGGGGGTGGCTCCCCTAGGCCGACTAGATTTCTGACCTCTTCTTGTTTGGGACGGGTTGCTATTACCGGAGCGCCAAGACTCGCTAGCACTAGCAGGTCTTTCTTGTTCTGCACTTAGTTCAGCAAAAAGAGTATTATTTGAGAATCTCAATGCCATATTGGTACAATCGCTATTGCATGCTGGACAAGTTGGATTCGTTTTAATGTGTTCTGTGATACAATCTTTATGAAAAGTATGCTGGCACGGCGTTTTAGCTATTAGCTGTCTTGAAGTTAGAACTTCATTACAAATATTACAAAAAGTGTCTGTCGATTCCATAGCAGACGCTATGTCTTCTGTGCTGTGCCTTACAGCCATTATGCTTTATTATAAATTGGAATATGATCTCAAAAGTAACTTAATTATAAACAATAAATTCAAAAAAAAAATCAAAATAATTGGTCTCAAAATATGTTAATATTGGGGTCTGTTTTCCTCGAAAGCCAAAGGAGAAAATGTAGGAAAGATAATATCGCTGTACAACTTCCTATTTTTTTTTTTTTTTTTTTTTTTTTAATGGACTATTACTATTAAACATACATTGAAGTATTGGACAATTACTGCAATCCAAATGCAGTACCTTGTAATCCCGATAATCAAAAGTAATGTTTTGGTTTATGTACCGATTAACTATTAAGGAGATCTGCCTAATTCTAATTTGGTCGATCAATCCTAAATACAAGAATTGCAATCGCTAACTCCTAAATAAGAAATTAGTTCATTATCCCGATAATTAAACGATTTTTGGATACAACTTGAAAGTTTGAGAAAGGATGGATGGTCTAGCCGAACAGTTGAAGAGCGGGATTAGCTGGATTTTTCAATCGAACTTGACAATTTGTTATCAGCTACTTCGGGCTCTTACGTTGGGCGCCAAAAATGTGTAGTATACCGTTTTTTTTTTTTAGAAGTTATGTTCTTCAGCTGATGATCGATTGCTGAGACTGTGTAGTATAAGACCAGGGGGGTGCACTCTCGCTATGCTCGGTTATAGCTCGCCGGAAATGTCGGGGTTCTTTCTGGTCTATGTTACACCATACCACTACATTTTAATTAGTGCACTACGGAACAAAAGGCTAATGTTAAAACTTAAATAAGCTAAATAGATTCAAATCAGCGCCGACACGCTCTCCAAGTTGTACTCATATATTATCTCCCTGAGAGGAACTAGTTTTTACGTCCTCTTCTTTACCCACCCTACCATGACAATGTTGATATTATTTTGGATCATTGTCCCTTATCGAGAAGAAAGAATTCAACTACCTGTCTTTCCTTTGGCTTTGACGGTCAGCAGACCCCATTAAATAGATTTACCGCTTCATCTTTCAATTTCCATTTAATATTTCACAATTAACAGCTTTTCTTTTAAGGCTTAAAACTAATAAGAATCGAAGGAGCTTAACTTAGACCATAGACTATTATATTTTAAATCGTACAATGCCTGAAGAGAAAAGGGCGAACATTCGGTGATTTCAATATTTCGTTGCATATATATATATATATATATATATATATATATATTATATATATATATAAGTACTCACTATTCTTTCTTTTTTTTTCTTATTTTTATTTTTTTAGTTTAAGTTTATTACTCACTCCAACAATCTGCGGTCCTGGGCCCAAGTGACGTAGATGTGTAGTTTACGAAAATCTGCTATTAAAAAAAAAGTACAAAACATTATATGCATATATATGCCTGACGTGGAAAAATCTTATTTTGGGTGCGCCATTCTCTCTCAGCCATTAATGACAAAAAAAATACTGATAAAATAAAAAAAAAATTACTTGTTTAACTTAAACTAATATTAAAGTTAACAATTTGTGAAATTATAAAAAAAAAGACAAAAAAATGATCGCATGGCTATAGCTTTAGTGCTTACTTGCTCCAAAAGAAGAGATTAGAACTTTTGCTCAGTTATTTAGGGTAGGTCAGTGATCGTTCAAGCTGCCGTGAAAGCTTTGCTATGATTAGCATGTGGTTAGTACACCAATATCGACTAAGCTTTTGCACAAACGATTTTGCCATATGCTTAACTCTTAAACTTGTTTTTTTTTTTTTTTGAAATTATTCTTTTAGTGGCCGGCAGACAGAATGTTGCACCTAGCAAGAAATAATACTACCAGAGGCTTATTTCAGAATTCGATCCTTGTAGTTGTTGTTTATCTTGATATTCGCGTTCTGGAGGGTCAAACGGTGTATTAATTATCCCTCCCGGAGAGGTTTTAGGGGGTGGGGTAGGAGGATCATCCAAGGAGCCATCGCCGTTGGGGACTTCTCCATAACCCAATTCATCTGATTAAATGGGGAGTTTTAATTAAACAAATTGATAAAAGCACGAACACCACAGCTTACCACGGGTCACAATACCGATATTTCCTGTTCTTTTCACTTTTCTTACAAAAAAAATCTTTTTTTGATCTTCTAATATTTGAAGCGCCCGTTTTTAATTATAGTTTGACTAAATACACAGAATTTACTTGTTTAACGTCTCACTGTCGAAACACTTCTATGCTCTATGCTCGAAACTTTAACTGGCAGTGCATTAACGAAAGCTTTTGTTGACTGAGTAACGGTGAACTCGTATGATCTCAGCTAACTATTTTTTTTTTTTTTTTTTTCAAGAAGGTACATTAAAGCATAAGCCAATAACTGAGTCTAGTGGGTGGCTCGAGAAGTTCTCGACTTCTTTATGAAAGTGTCCTCAACTACTACATATACAATTATTCGCGATTATTTGCAAACAAAAATACATAAATCTTCCCAATACACGTAAATGTTAAGAAGAAAAGCCAACACTAGGAACACACATAGGGGCAGATTAGGGCTAAGGAGCGGATCTAGCCTATCTGAGTTAAGGGAAGCGACAGGAACAAAAGAGAAAGACCAGTCGGTTCAATCCCAAAACAATAATCCCACCAACGCTATGGATTCCGGTAACGCATCAGGGCCACTAAGTCCCACCGTTAGCAATTCATCAATAAACACAAACCTGAACCTACAACAACTACTAACCCTTGTACATCAACTACCAACGTACGAAGGACCACCGGACAATCTTGATAGATTTATAAATAGAGTAGATCAGCTCCTTTTGTTAGCCTCATCAGTGGACCAAGCAACATACGGACAGTACTTACTTGGAACTATCCGTGACAAAATTAAAGGCAGGGCAGACGAAGCACTGAATGTCTGCGATGTACTCCTTAGTTGGGATGACATCAAAGCAAGCCTCAAGCGACTCTACTCTAGCAAGAAAACAGAAGAAATGCTTGTTAGAGAGCTACACAATCTTCCGGACGGCCTCAGTATGGGAAAATTGTATTACTCAGCCGCAAAAATAAGAAGCGATTTAATGTCACTCGCCAGAGAAGCAGACCCTAGTGGACACTCTCTTGCGGCCAAACGTGAACAATACGACAGATTTTGCCTAAATACATTCTTAGTTGGATTAAAGGACCCACTTAGGTCAGCTATTAGGAATCAAAGGCCAGAGACAATTGAGAAAGCATATGAGTACGGACAGATCGAATTAAACTTCTCTAGAAGCCTAAACAAACACCCAGAAAACCGACGACGCGACAGCCCAATATACAGGAATCACCCATACGCGAAAGGACAACCAACCAATAGTGACTACAACAGTCGCTACATACCACGACAACAGAACTATAATAATGGCAACAACGCTCGCCATGTACCACGATTTGATAACACCAACAATGACAATAATAGCCGCTTTATACAAAGACAACAAAATTTTAACAACAATAACAATAGACGGTTCACACGTCAAAATAATTCCCAAAACGATAGTAACGGTCGACAAGATAGAGAAACTCTGGGCAGGAACCCCTTCCACAATAACGACCAACCAGATCAGACCCTAAGTCATCAAAACAGGAACAATCATAATCCAAGCGCTCCCCTATGTAACATCAACGATGATGCAAATTTTCTACTAGAAGCCTCGGGAAGCCAGTCGGCTACATAAGCAAGAAGACTCACGGATCTTCCTTGCCATTTGTTCTCTTATCACCAAACTCCATGGTGTCAAACCCGCTCAAATTCCTAATAGACACTGGATCTACTTACTCTTTTATAAATCCAGCACTTATTAATGAAGACCACATCAAAAAACTAACCTCAGATATCAATATCCACACTGTTCTCAGTACATTCAAAATTCGGGAATATACAGATAAAATAAATTTCAAACAATTCAAAAAAATGCCCAATTTTAAGTTCCTATTATTTAATTTCCACCCCCACTTCAATGGTCTCCTAGGCATGGATATCCTTTCTAGCCTAAATGCAAAAATAAACTTTGCCGAATCTATACTAGAAACACCAGAAACCGCCATCCCAATCCTCACAAGGGCAAACCCTGTAGACACATTACATAACCTGCCACAAAATACCAAAATGCTACTTCCGCTCCCAGTAAACTTCATGCAGGGGGACTTTATATATGAAACCACGAATTTGGATAATCAAATATCCATAACAGGCGGCTTATACACCGCAAACGCTGGATCCGCCTATTTCGAAGTCTGCAATAACTCAGACCAGATCCAAACACTTTACCTCGAGGAACCGTTGCAGGCAGAAGAGTTCTCTCCACGAACCCACCAATACTTAAACTGCATGTCCGCGGCAACAGATACAGAACGACCGGACGACCAACATTTAAACATTCAGACGAAACACCTCAACAGCGAGGAAAAGCAACACATACTCAAACTATGCAAGTCATTCAAAAAACTTTTCCACAACGAAAACAACCAACTAACGTTCTCTAACGCTGTCAAACACTCTATACCAACAACAGATAATATACCGATTCACACAAAATCTTACCGTTACCCATTTGTACATAAAGACGAAGTTCGAAAGCAAATTTCAAAAATGCTCGAACAAAACATCATAAAAAACAGTCATTCCCCCTGGAGTGCACCCGTCTGGGTCGTACCTAAGAAAAGTGACATCAAAGGCGAAAAAAAGTGGCGCTTGGTAATCGATTTTCGTAAATTAAATGAGAAGACTGTCTCCGATAGATACCCCATTCCGAACATTGCAGATATACTAGACAGCATAGGAAAGACCATGTATTTCACAACAATAGACTTAGCAAGTGGCTTTCACCAAATTCAAATGAACCCACGCGACGGGAGCAAGACGGCATTCACCGTCGAAAATGGGCATTACGAGTTCACGAGAATGCCCTTCGGTCTCAAGAACGCCCCTGCCACGTTCCAACGCGTTATGGACAACGTTTTAGGTGACTTAGTCGGTAATGTCTGTCTCGTCTATCTCGACGATATAATAGTATTCTCACCCTCACTACAAAAACATATAGCAGATATTAAATCTGTCTTCACAAAACTCCAAAACGCAAATCTAAAAATCCAACCAAGCAAGTGTAGCTTTTTAAGGAAGGAAATCGACTTCCTGGGACATATCGTAACCCAGGAAGGAGTCAAGCCAAACCCACTTAAGATTCAAACCATCAAGGACTTCCCCTGCCCAAAGACAACCAGAGAAATTAAATCATTTTTAGGGCTATTAGGGTATTACAGGAAATTCATAAAGGACTTTGCGAAAATAACTAAACCCTTAACGAGACAGTTAAAAGGGAAGAAATCTATAATAATAGATGATGAATTTAAACAAGCATTCGAAACGTCGAAAGATCTTCTTTGTAACGATCCTATACTCATATACCCTGATTTCAATAAACCGTTCACGCTGACCACAGACGCAAGTAATTATGCGATAGGCTCTGTGTTGTCACAAGGCCCAGACACTAATGACAGACCCATATCTTTCGCTAGCAGGACACTATCGGACACGGAAATACGCTACTCTACGATAGAGAAAGAAATGCTAGCTATCATTTGGTCTGTAGGTCATTTCAGACCATACCTCTTCGGACGTAGATTCAAAATAGTCACAGACCATAAGCCATTAATCTGGCTAGAAAATCTGAAAGGCCAGAATCCAAAACTACTTCGATGGAAAACTATCCTGGCCGCTTACGACTACGAAGTCGTATACAAAAAAGGGTCGCAAAACGTAGTTGCTGACGCACTCAGCAGAATTGAGCCAAACCTGAACATAAACGAAGACCCACAAATTATACCAATCGCTTCGCAACCACTAAATCACTTCAATTGCCAAATAGTATTCCGTACCGGATCAACAACTTCAAGACAGGTAGAAACACCATTTATCCATAAAGTAAGACACATAATCACAGAACCCGTACATACTTTCGACTCCGTTACAAACACCCTTCAAACAATCCTGAAACCGAATAAAACATTCGCAATATTTGCACCAGAAAATATTTTCAAAATAATAGAAGAGTCCTATAATAACTACTTCTTTGAAAATGACTTATACAAAATTTTTCGCTGCAATATATGCCTAACCGAAATTACGAATCCTCATGACCAGGAAAACGAAATTCGTGCGTACCACTTTAACACCAATCATAGGGGAATAGATGAAACATATAACCATTTAAAAAGGGACATTTATTTTCCGCATTTAAAAGACATTATCACAAAAATTATAAAAAATTGTGATACCTGCCTAACCCTAAAATACGACAGACACCCCCATAAACCATTGATGCAAGCCCCAACCGCCCCAGAGGGACCATTGGCAGTCGTACATATAGACATATATTTCATTAACCTCACAATTAAAGATATATTCACCAAGCTAGCGCAAGCCTTAGCCTTATCCCCTTAGCAATAGGAACTCAATCAAAGTCGCCGATGCCCTATTACAATTCATAAGTCACTATGGCGCACCAAAGAAAATAATTTTCGACCAGGGCGCGGAATTTTCGGGGAGCCTATTCAACGACCTCTTAACCCAATTCCAAATAACAGCTCATACAACTTCATTCCAACAATCAACGGGCAACGCTTCTGTCGAAAGACTGCACTCCACCTTAACCGAACTATACAGAATAATCATGAACAAAAGGAAGGAAGCACGCCTAGATCGTGATCATGTCACAATACTCGCAGAAGCAATAGCAACATATAACAATGCAATACACTCCAGCACTTCCTATACCCCTTTTGAGCTCTTCCACGGAAGAACTCACATATTCAACAAAACAATAAAATTCGATAATCACCACGATTACCTTAAGAAATTAAACGAATTTAGAAAAGACATATACCCAAAAGTACAAGAACATTTAAACGCGACCACTAAAAGAAGATTGGCTAAATTAAACAAGGACAGAGAGACACCAGTCCAAGTCGAGCCTAATGATAAAATATTTAGAAAAGAAAACCGTAGAAACAAGACAACACCGAGATTATCACTACACAAAGTAGATAGAGGCAAAGGGTTCACTTTCCTAACAACTAAAGGTCAAAAGTTACACAAACAAAAAATTAGAAAAACAGTTAAGAAAACAGTGAACGAAACATAAAATAATAATAAGTAAACAAAATATAGCTTTAAATGTAACGTTTATAAACACAACACTCATGTTTAACATTAAGATATCCATATTTAAAAATTGTTAAATTCAAAATATCGTCCGAGTTCGTGGCATACACTAACAACACGTCGCCTAATCACCCTTCTCCGATCCGGCCATTCCCCTTATGGCCTTCTCTTCGGACTGGGGGGGAGGAGTAATAAAGGAACATTCTTTTTTCATACCCCAACCTACTCAGTTGTTTTTTTTGGAAGCTTTCCTCCCCTCGGCCACAGGATTGTAATTCGGGCGGGGGAGAAAAAAAAATTAACTTGACCAGCGTACACACATAAGGAGTCCGAATCCCAAGTTTGGTTATCCTAGCTCTTATAGTCTCTAAGATCTAGGCGTTCACGCGGACAGACGGACAGACATACGGACATAGCTATATCTATTTCTCTAGTCACCCTGATCATATTGTGGGTAACTTTGGGGGTCTCCGACGTCTCCTTCTATATTTTACATACATTTGCACAAACTTAATATACCCTTGTACCTTTTTAGGTACAGGGTAAAATAAACTTGTCCTTTCCCATGTCCTATAGATTCTGCACACAAAATTTCATAACTCTAGCTTTTGTAGTTTCTGAGATCCTTCCGTTCATACAGGAGGACAGACAGACGGACATGGCGAAATCGATTGCTCTATTCGCCCTGACCATATTGTGTAAATTTGGGGGGTCTTCTTCTGGGTGCACAGCTTTCCAGTGAATAATAAGCACAACCAAGCGTTAATACTTACTAAGCACACAGAAACGAACTCAGGAGAGCCACACGAACACAAAATACAAAGAAAAAAAAAACAACATTGTGCAGAAAGAATAAAAAAAGACTGAAAGTCTCCTTAGAGAAACGCAAGGCAATTGTAACGAGAGTGTAACGTGAGCGTAAGAAATGTGATAGCGTTAGAAAACGAAAAGTGGAAGAGCGCGTACAATTGAGAGCAGTCACAAGCAGAAACGAAAAACTTTTGTTACTTAAAACAAAATAATGTAAAAATTTTGCCAGAGAAGAACAACAATTTTTATACCCTGTACCTTAGAATGTATAAGGGTATATTAACTTTGTCAATTTCTGTGCTTTTTTGTCAGAAAACGAAGTATTTATGAACCAATTGCAACCAAATTAAGCACAAGACAGTTCTTAGTATAAGTTTTTAAAACCATGGCACGGGTATCTCAAACTCGACTGCGCCCGAGTTTACCGTTCCGATTTTTTTGTTTGAAATGAGTGCACGAAAATAAAGAATTAAAAGTTTCAAAGGGTAAATTAAAAGTTAATTTGATTACTTTAAGGCAAAGATTATGCACCAAATGCACTTAAACTTTTACAACATTGAAAACAGAAAAGAAAGCCCGGTAAAGAGTAATTAAATTTAAGAGCACGAATAAACACGTCCGAGTGCGACGACAGACAATTGCCGTTTCGTCAACGGTAATGTAACACAGCACGGCAACGGCAAACTCAACTAGGAAAAAATTGCAAATGGCGGATCGAAGTGAAAGCCATTTTCGCAAACAAACAAATGAATCTACTTATCCTATCAGAACTGATAAATTATTTGGTAGTAGGATAAGATTTTTTGTGCAACAAGCTCATATCAATAAATATAAGAAATAGCTTTAAAATCGAGAAACGATTTTGTATAGTAACAGACGGACAGACGCACATGGCTATATCGACTCCTCTAGTGATTCTACGTATTCTAGATGAAAATTTTGGCTGTCTAAGAGTAAAATGAATACTCGTTTTTCTTCGAAAAGCATATAAAAAGCTGATGTTATCCCGTAAACAAATAGTGCTGGATTGAAATTTTAATAAAAAATAATTTAATATAACAACATTATAATGTGATATTACCTTTATTGTTGTCGAGCTGGCAACCTTTTTAATATCCGGTGGTAAGCGGTAATAGTGCTCATCTTTTCCAGCTAATTCAAATGGAGATAATTTTGACCAAGGCAAAACAGTTCCAAGCGTGCCTAAGTAACGCCCTCCTTGTGTCCATAAGCGGCAAGAATAATCATGGCTCCCGCTATAAATAATGTTAGAGATTAATTCATTTGTTAATATGCATAATTCCAGCAATATAACTGTATATTCTATGTATTTTTCATCATTGATACCCGCCATTATTTTATTTATTTACTACGGTGTTTCATTGATTACTTCGATTTTGGAATGGTTTTCTCAGTACAGAATTTGGAAGTTCCCGAACAAAAACCCTTGTATCTTTTTTTTATTACATAGTTTAAAGGTATTCACTACCATTGTCGATATAACAATTTTTAAAATAACTGTATAAGTGAAACAATAATGCGTAAGCTGATTAACAAAAAAACACAAAATAATTTTTATTATTTACGGTAACATCTACAAATAGTGGCTTTTCAATATGTGTCTTACCTTAAACGGAAATCTAGCTTATTAAATTTCATATGATTTATTTCTAGTAGTTTGCCGCTGCTAATATAGTCAAACCTCTCATGCCATAATGTTTATCTGTCCGTTTGTATGAACCCCTCGTTCTCAGAGATTGTAACGCTTAGAAAGTTCCGGTTTGTTGCTAATAAACATTTGTTCTACAGGTCAGATCAATTTTTTAAATTTTATCGATATCCGATTTAGGTTCGGAATAAAAAGGGTAAAACCAAAACTACCTCAAAAAAGTAAAAAGTTCATAAGTCATAAATTTTTCGTTTAATATCATATTGGTAGTTAGTGGAATGTGGAAAATATAATTTCCCTTCTGCTCTTAATAAAGATAACAAGTTTCAATCTGATCGGATTACTATATCATATATTTCTCTTAAGCCCGAAAAAAAAGGTAACTTTGGGAATACCAAGGAGTTATGCAAAGTTTTAATGGAATTAGACAGCTATATGGTATAGCTTCCATGGGGCTAATCAGTCAAAAAATACGATTTCTGCGTTTTTTTATGCTGTAGCCATCTCCGTCTGTCCGTCTGTTGCTATGCGATTTACTCTGTCAGTTTAAAAACTATTTTGGTGAAACTTGGTATATAGCCTTCTTTATTTATCGGTTTAGGAAATAACTTCCACATTTATTACAAGATCCTGCTAAAATTTAGCATGCGTATGTTTTTTATAGCAATTAATATATGTAACGATCGGACTACTATATCATATAGCTGCCATACAAATCGAAATCGGCCCTATTAACTGACCAACCCCGTTTAGGTGATTTACGGCAGAAACAACTGCGAAAAGAGTCTGTAATCTTCGCTTACCGAAGGTAACGTTGGGATTTTTTTTTTGTGTGAAGACGGCTTGTTTATAAACAAATCTCAACCAAATTAAAAACGAGACAGTTTTTAGTATTTTTTTTTATAATTTTATTGAAATCGGATCACTATATCATAAAGCTCTTATTTTTAGAGATATCTTTACTGAGCTAAAAAACTTTAAAATTGTTATGTTTAACGATATGGAATAGCCCCCTAGGAAAAATGGTTTAGTCAGGGTATCTTAAACTCGGTTGCGCCCGAGTTTAACGTTCCGAATTTTTTCCTATTATTTTTGTCGGGAGAAGAATAAAGCTTCCACAACATTATAGCAACAATTACAATACACAATTTTTCAAATGTTACTTTAATACAATTAACAATGGTTGGTAGTTTCTTTGACTGCTTACTCTGATTAGTTTTCGCGCATACGGATTATGTTCTGAGGCTAGCTTTTCTAGATATTTTGTCATTCTTTCAGATATAGTTTTGATTACGTGTTTGATACTCAGCTCTCTTTGAATATTCTCATTCCGAAGCGGGCATCGTGCTCCAGTCATTATTTTGAGGATCATGGACTGCGCTCGCTGAATGATGCTTATGTTGCTTCTGGATGCGTTGCCCCATAATTCGATGCCTTGAGTCCAGATAAGTTTTAAAAGGGGTGAGTGGGCGTTTAAAATGCAGTGTAGGGTCATCGCCTTTAGCTTCATATGCAGCGATTTGGTGAACACCCAGGTAAGCCGGACAGCCAAACAGTTGGATGTATTCATGGTGATGTATTCAAGGTAATGTATTCAAGGTGATGTATTCACGGTGAAGTATTCAAGGTGATGTATTCAAAGTGACCCGTTTACATTTACTCACGTTCAGCTGTATGCGCCAATCTGCAAGCCATGTTAGATGACGGGCAAATTGTGTAGTACGCTTTGTTGGACATCTTGAACGGCTAAGTAAGTTTGTCGCGGTGCTAGGTGAGCAGCTACCCCCATGCATTTGATTTTTGAAAAAAAAAACCATTTCCAGAGGGCAACTAAAAAAAAAAAAGGTCGGCGCACTAGCGCGAGTTATACAATTGCTGCCTCTTACCGCTGCCCCTTCATTTAAAAGCAACATATCCCCAATAACACATAATTCACAATTGTTTTTATCAGCGTGGACTGCGATCCACTTTAATGTAAAATAAACAAAGAAGAAAGTATCAATCATCAAATGGACCAAAGAACACTTTGGCCACCAAAGCTGCAACCACATTATATAAACAAAGAATACACTTAAGCTAAGCTAAGAAGAAACTACATACATATATACCCCAATAATGTAAACAGAGAAACACTCAAGATATAAGAGAGCGATTGATCGCATAAAAGAAATTTAACATAGAAATAAGTTTTCAGTTTTGAAATAAAACTCAAATTTGTTCGTGGTTCGGTACTGTATCTATCTTTTGAACATACGTGTACATAAACACGTAATTCGCGCGAGTTACCGCTCGGGAGCTTGAGTCGGTATTTTCCTTTCGATCGAATCCAGGTAGGGCTTCCTGTTTCACTCTGAGTGTGCTGATTCCTCCAGGTGGGACTTCCCGTTCCAACGGTGAATATGGTAGATATTCTTTTAGCTTTTTAGGTCTGCCGTTCGATTTTGGGTTTTTTAAATGAAACAGTGAGTCGGAGTTGTTCTGGCTTCGAGTGGTGATTTTATTCTATAGACTGTATTTTTCTGAATCTACATATAAGTTCTTAGTTTGTATACAAAAGTGTAGTGTTATCTTATAATAAAAATGTTGCAACTCCATTTTATGCTGAGTGTTTTATTTTGTGCAGAAATTTGATTCCGGAGTCAAGAACCCAGACGATGCTGACTGGCCAAATACCGATGTGGGAGTTTGTTTATTTTATTAGGGGCTTGGTGGGTGCCGTGGTGACATACCCTGCTGGTATGGTAACTCTTCCCCCCTCAAACCGTAGCGACGGCCATAGAGGAGGGATGGTCGGAGCGAAAGCCGGTGTCCCTGTATCTTGTCGAGGGTAAAGCACTGTGGTTGGTTTTCGTGTTATATATAGTGCTACCAGTGCCAGTAGAAGGATTCCAACTGAGGTGTACAGGGTGTAGGTATTGTTGTTTGTGAATTGGCGGAGATGCGGCAGTTGGTTGTTAGATTTAATTGTTTCCAGTTGTAGTCTTTCAAGGCTAAGGACTTCAATGGTTTTGTTGTGGAAAATATGTCGTGTTTCCGGAAGGAATATATCCGGGTGTTCTTCCCCGTAAATCAGCATTGAGCAGTTAAAGTATTTCAGTATAACTGAGCCGTAAATTTGCAGTGGTTGATGACATGATGAAGCTATATGAAGGCGTTTAGCATTAAAAATGAAGATTACGCCCTCTTCTGGTTCGAAGATGTCGGTTACAAGCCCAGTCTCTCTTATATCGCAGGAACTCGAGTTTGCATGCAGGAGATGTTGTAGGCAGTTTGTGTTGTGGTCAGGGATGCTTATAGGGTTGTCGCAGTAGAACTTATTATATATTTTTGTGCATAGGTTTTCGAGTGTTTTGATTGTGTATTCATTATATACTATGTATTTGGGTGTGATTACAAATTGTGTTTTATTAATTGGTAAAGGTATTATTCTAGCAAGTGTGTAGTTATGGTGTTCAAATATGGGTATTTTTAATTTAAATATAATTTTTTCTGTTTCTGACAATGTCTCTAGTTTTAGGAGGGTGTACAAGTGTTCCTCCGAGTTAATTTGTATATTTTGTAAATTGAATATTTGTTTAATTTTATTAATCTCGAAATCGTTCAAAATTGTTTTTGGTACAATGTTCAGCTTGGCCAGTAGAAAGTTGTCTGTGATATCTTTTAAATGGTCGTTAAGTATGTCTATGTTAAAACCTAGTTTATTGTAGTGTTTGTAGGTTTGTGTTTTCGGAGTTAATTTCTTTATAGATTGTGTTTTGTGAATTTGTCAAGAATTTATTTATTAGGTTTTGTTCTTTGTTAATATGGTCCGTTATATTTTTAAAACGCATGATTATTTCAAGGTTGAATATTTGCTGTTCTGTATAGTTGTTTGTAAAACTATTTATAGTTTGTTTTATGACTGTGAACTCTTAATCTATTGTCTGTTCGTCATTACCGTCCATGTTGCCAGTAATACTTTTTATAAGGGTCCCTAGACCGTTGACGAGACCCCTTTTTTTTCTATGGTAAGGCATTAATGTGTTAATTTTGTGATCTAATTATTTTACTTTGGTTTTTAACATGGTTACCGAGTTGAAGAAGAAATCATTGCTTTCTATGATGTTGATTGCGTTATTGAACTTTTGGACGCATTTTTTATATTCGGCCAGATCTATTACATGGTTAGATATTTTATAGGTCTTGATGATATGGGTTGTTCCGAGATTAATCTTGGCGATTGGGGAGGTTCCATTTAATGGAAATACGGACAAGATTGAGCTGGCACTTAGGCCTTAGTAATTGTGTGCAAAATAAAATTCTCTTACCCAAACAAAATTCACCAGTTATTTGTAGTAGGCTTAGCTAAAAATAATTGTGAAGTGTCAACCAACAGATCCTACGCGAGTAGCTCATGAGTTTTCCAGGTCCATACAGACCAGTAAAAGTAGAATACGACAGTGAGGATAGTTGGGATTCAAATCAAGACATTCAAGGAGTTAATTTGACAACGAACGAACATAACCGTGCGCACCGAGCCGCACAAGAAAACGTCAAACAAATTCTTCGCAACTACTTCTTTCCTAAAATGAACAAACTGGCTTCCGAAGTAGTTGCAAACTGCAAAGTTTGCTCCAAAGCAAAGTATAACAGACACCCCAAGATACAAGAAATTTGGAAAACACCA
Organism: Scaptodrosophila latifasciaeformis; assembly: GCA_037075145.1. Lineage (NCBI taxonomy): Eukaryota > Metazoa > Arthropoda > Insecta > Diptera > Drosophilidae > Scaptodrosophila > Scaptodrosophila latifasciaeformis. The sequence goes on along the minus strand of JBAMCM010000222.1, from coordinate 16,272 downwards.
ATACCGATTTTCAAAATTTGGCATTACGCAACCCGTGGCGTCCAGAGCAATAGTCGACGTTATAAATCCAATAATTCAATTGGTAAATATTTTCCCAAACATTAAGACCATATACTGCGACAATGAAGCCGCCTTTAACTCAGAGACAGTCACATCATTGCTTAAAAACAACTACAATATAGATGTCGAAAACGCGCCCCCACTTCACAGTTCTTCAAACGGCCAAGTTGAACGGTTCCAAAGCACCCCTTACTATCCACGCTGACCATTCACCATAGAATCGCTAGGAGCTTAGATTTTTTGGGCACAGCCCTCAAAGTTGTCGCAGGCACCCCAGACGCGTCAGACTTTGAAAAAATTAGAATGTCTGAAACCCAATTAATAGAATCAAATAACAGACAGGTAATATTTAATTCAAAGACCCAAGAACAGATCAACCAACTCACTGATACAATTAACAAAATAATTAAAGCAAAAAAGAACAATTTGGTCGACACTCCACATCTATATGATGCTTTATTAGCCCGAAATAGAATGTTAGTCACCGAAATACAAAATCTAATGCTCACAATTACCTTAGCTAAATCAAATATAGTCAACCCTACAATTCTCGATCATGCAGACTTGAGATCTCTTATTGAACAATCGATAGATACACAAATAGTCAGCTTAATGGAAGCTTCAAATATCAAGGTCCTTCAGTCCGAGAACATGATCCACATATTAATATCCTATCCTAGGGTTAAGTCCAATTGCAAAAAGGTTACAATTTTTCCCGTATCACACCAACATGTAATCCTACAACTAGATGACAACACCTTAGCTGAATGTGAGAGTAACATTTTAGCTCTCACCGAATGTATCAGAACAACACAAGACACATTCTGCAAGCTTGCGCACCACGACACCTGTGCACGATCACTCCACGCTGGAGGCACTGCCCATTGTAACACTCAGCCCAGCCACCTGAAAATTATCACGCTCATCGATGAAGGCGTCATGATCGTCAACGAAAGTCCAGCGCGCATCAGCACAGACGATGGTCCAGAGCTGTTAGCTAATGGCACACATCCCGTCACGTTCGAACACTCCGCTATCATAAATGGTACCAAATATGTGAACCATCGCTCAACCATAAGTAAAACACCGGGTATAGGAGGGTCATCACTTTTAAACATCATCGGTCATGATCCAGTACTCAGCTTGCCGCTACTCCACAGAATGAACAGCCAAAATTTGCGCATCATCGAAGACTTCAAAAAAGAAGTGGAAATAGCTGGTTCACCGAAAACATGGTTCGCAATCGGAGTAGGTCTGAGTGTCATTTTATTCGGCTCACTCCTCCTTTTGCAAGTAATAAGAAGAAGATGAGACTTGATAGAAATACAAAAGGCAATTGACAAATTCAGCGTGACCGAGGACGGTCCGCTATCTTAAAAGGGCAGTAGTTAACAAACAGGCGATATCAATACTTTATTGGCTCCACTCGCATTAATTATTAATCTACCCTCGCTATAATTAAGCTTATTCAAATTTTTGGGGTCAGCACACTCAACAAGAGTGACCAACGACGGTAACCTGACACTTGCTGATACCGCAAGTGCTACGTTTTCGCCCATGGTATGCTGAGTCGGCTTGCTGACTCTAAGCATTGCATAAACATTTCCTCTTTAGCTTTAGAATTCCACTTTATACATTTTGTACTTTTAGTTTTATATTGATCATATAACAGCACAAGCTGAAAATATATTGCTCCGGCACTTGCCGTTAAAAATCTAAATATCTTTTATTGCTGAGTCCCTAGGCCAGTAATAAGGATAGCCAGTTGCCCTCCCACCATATTCTTCATAATCTTCAGCTGCTGCTACCACATCCTGAAGTCTACCCGCCGTTAACAGGAACGGCCAACCACAAGCTGCTGTCCCTCAGAGATTACCCGTCAGAGGCAACAGCATATTTTTAATTTCTATGTATATGTTTTTGGCTTTATGTTTTTGATTTTAGGTTTCTTTTTTTTTTTTTTTTTTTTTTTGGCTTCATGGCACAACGATGATCAGCGATTGATTCCGTGTCCACGTCACAATAATTGTAATATATATAAGTATATAAGTCCCGAGATGCTCTTCCCAACGATGTCTTTCGTATATCATTTACTTTTTTATTTCTTGTTTTATAATATTTGCTTTTCACAATATGTCTATGACTATTTTTTGCCGGCTTTTTCACTAGTAGGCTCGTTTTCAATACTCTTACTTATCGATATCATTTTAGTTGAAGGTTTTAATCGAATGATCGATTACATTAACAAGCTTACAATCTTAATGATCGATTACATTAGCTTAGCTTGCAATCTTAACAGCTCGGCCATCCTGACATTTTGATCGTCTCGATCAAAGCTTAGTATTGTAATACAATAGGTTTATACTTAATTTAGATTAGTAATATAGTGGACTTATTTAATATTTTTAGTATTATTTTCGGAAGTAGGATCCCTTCTGACATTGCTTCTCCAATCAACCCATCTCCTTAATCTACAAGCTTCTATTATGCCTTCATAGGGTATCTGGGACACTTGATAGTTCTCAATGTCTGCTATAACGTATCTATCGTTGGGTAATATCTTTTTAATGATATCTTCTTAAGTACCTTATCCTTTTTTTTGGCTAAAAATTTTTTATTTGTCCCTATAGTTGTATCGACACTCACGACAATCACCAAGGGAGAAGGTTTCGTGGGGTTTGAACTTATTTTTGTGTGCCTCAATAGTTTTTTGCTGATAGCACTCGATTTTTCTGCTCGCGGCTTTAATGAGTTCTTCCAGGTCGCCAATCTTTTCGGTTCCCTCATCCAGGTATTCGCGTCCTCTCTGATATACCCCGAATAATGGTACTGATGGGGCTTGGTTTGTGGTTGAGTGAATCGAATTATTGATCGCGTATTCAACTTTGCTTAGTAATTTATACCAATCTGCATGCTGAATGGGCTCGGAGACCTTCGATAACATCATTTTTAGACTCTTTTAGAAGAAAAAGGAGTCTATTCATTTTGCTCTGATGTTTGTAACGCACAGAACAGTTTTATATAACGATAGATAATTGTGCCAAAGTTTGCCCGGATCGGAACACTATATCATATAGCTGCCATACGAACCTAAATCGGTTTAGGGAATAACTCGCACATTGACTGATCTTTTCAAAACTCGACCAACACGTTTTCTACATAAATATACGCGCTTGTGCTAAATTTTATTAAAATCAGACTACTATATCATATAGCTGTCATACAAATCGAAATCGGCCCTATTAACTGACCAACCCCGTTCATGTGATTTACAGCAGAAACAACTGCGAAAAGAGTCTGTAATCTTCGGCACCCCGAAGATAACGTTGGAATTTTTAGTATTCTATTTATTCTCTCGACCTGACCATTTGCATGTGGCGATGCGGTTGCCACCTTAATATGTTCTATGTTATTTACTAATAAAAACTCAGTGAACTCTAGTGAGGTAAAGCAACTTCCTCTATCGCTCACTATTCTTCTCGGACGGCTATAATTTTCAAAATATTTGATTAAACATGCTTTTAGATCTCCCGTGCTGGTCGTATTTACTGGATAGACTTTGACGTATTTTGTGAAGGCATCGACTGTGACCAATATGTATTTTTTTTTTTTTTGTCGAAATATTTGGCAGTGGACCGAAATGGTCAATGTGCAATGTGTCAAATGTTATTGGTTTCTTTGGGATATTATGTAAAGTACGCCAACTCGCGTGTCGCGGCACCGAAAACATAATCCATATTGGGGAATCAATAATGACGCTTTATTTCCAGGGCAACTTTCTCTGTGCCCAGATGACATAATTTTTCATGAGTTAGGTGAATGATGTTTTCTGCCATCTCTGAGGGTTCATACAGAAGCAGGGTGTCATCTTTTAATTTTTGATACACTAGTCCGTTCTCTAAGTCAAAATTATTAACTGGTCCTGATTCCAGTTTGTCTCTATTTTTCGTCCCTATTTTGTGTTATTTGAAGCCGAGTTTCGATGCTGTCATCGTCTATAACTGAAACAATCTGTTCAATTTCATTTGCATTTTTTATATATGTCGTGGGTTCAATTAATCTACTTAGGGCGTCTACGTGAATCATATATTTACCGCTTCTGTGTTGAATATGGCAATTGTAATTTGCTAACTCTAGAGTCCATCTAGCTATTCTAGCATTCACACTTTTCCGTTCTAGGGTAAGAATCAAAGCGTTATAGTCTGTTATTACTTTAAACTCAATTCCGTCTAGGTAAACGTGGAATTTTCTTAGTGCATAGATGATTGCTAGTGTTTCGAGTTCGAAACTGGTATCTTCCTTCTTCTGGTGTCGTTGCTTGAGAAAAATATGTAACAGGGTGGTTTTTTCGATCGTCCTGCTTTTGGAACAAAATGGCTCCGAACCCTATTTTGCTTGCGTCACAATGGAGTTCTGTTTCTCTTTCTGTATTGTATAGGGCTAACACTGGTTCTGAAGTTAATGTGTTGCATAAAAATTGAAAGGCTTTTTGGCACTCATCCCAGAAATGAAATGGGGTATTGGGCTTTGTTAAATTACGCAAAGGTTTCGCGATACTTGAGAATGAAGGGACAAAGCGTCTGCAATACTAAAATAGGCCGAGACACCTCTTGACATCTGCAACATTTTTCGGTATGGCTATGTGTCTAATGGCTACTATGTGTTCATTGTTTGGCTTAATACCCTGTTCATTTACATTAAAACCGAGAAAATCAATTTGTGAGAAACAAAATTTACATTTGGAAAACTTAAGTTCCAATCTAAATTCAGACAATCTTCTCAAAACTTTTCCCAATACTCTCATGTGCTCTTCAAATGTTTTAGTTCCTATAGCTATATCATCCATGTATACTGCTACGTTTTCGTTTTTTATAACCGGGCTCAAAATATGGTTTATAAATTGTTGAAAAACAGCGGGTGCATTCTTCAACCCAAAAGCCATCTTCAAATACTCATATTGTCCGCTAGGCCGCTCTTTAATAAAGAAAACAATGGCTGGTGAGTATGGTGATGTACTAGCTCTGATATGTCCCAAGGTCAATAGTTCTTCAATGATAGAGTCTGTGTCTTTGCGATCTTGGTAAGATAACCTCCGTGGTGCGGTATAAACTGGCAGGTCAAATTTCAACTTTATGTTCATTTCGTAATCATGCTCAATTTTCGGAATTCTTTCAACATTCAAATAGCAATTCTTAATGGTTTCCTTAACGATCTCTTGTTTTCCTACAGAAAGTTTCGGATTGATGTTATTCTCCTCGATTTCACTAATGTCAATATTCAAAATGTAGGGTAACCTATTCAATTTGGATGTTTCATCCAGTACCGCCGTCTCTGATTCGGAAGGTTTTTTATGAACTGAAGGTGCAATATATAAGCGTTCACAATACTCATTACATAACTGACAACTATTAACAATTTTATCACTTCCCAAAGAACTATAAATACAATGCAAATTCGTTTTGTCTATTTTTAAGGAAAATTCATTTGCCGTTATTTCAATATCTGGCTCCTTCGTTTCGGTTGAACATAAAAACAAATTAAATTTTTTCAGAAAGACTCTACCCAATAAAACTGGTATCGGAATACAGTTATTTGGTACAACATAAATAAGCATTTCACTCGTAACATTTTCAAATATTATCTTAATGAATAATTTTCCAAATGTGCACAATCGAAAGTCTCCTAAGCCCCTAAAGGAAGTTCCTTCCAACGAGTCCCGTATAATGAATTCTGGCAAAGCGGAATGCCGAATCAAACTAATAGGCTACCCGTGTCCAAAAGGCAAGCAAAAATATTACTATCTGATAAATTTGCAATGTCAAAATAAATCCTTACCGTGTAAAGACTGAAATTTCTTGTGTATCCCGAATAGCATGGGCATCATCTGCGAGCCCAATCGTCTTCTTGGCAGCTGGCACGCTGGCATTGCAGTCCTTGATTACATGCTCCATGGAACCATGGAACCACAACGGAAACAGGAACCTTTGGAACGTATGCGCTCTGTGCATTCTTTGGCAAAGTGACCATAGCGAGAACAGTTGAAGCATCTCACAGGAGGCATCTGCGAAGTTCCCATCGAAGTTTTGTTCACCACTCGTGTTCTGCGCATGTCTTCGTAGCGACGGGAAAGCTGCTTCAGTTCGTCCATGGTTTTGGCGGCATGCAGTATAGGAACATCCGCAGTGTTGTCGTGTAATCCCTCGATAATCAGTTGAATAATTTGTGACTCCTCAACACAGGCTCGGGAGGCGATCTCTTGCATTTGAAATATATAGCTCAGGACGGTCATCTTTCCAGGAAGGAAAACTGTCGTCTTTAGTAAATTCAAGACGTCGATCACCGAGTATACTTGGCCAAATGTTTGAACAAAGTGTTTCTTAAATTTCCCCGAAAGACGACGACCTGTCCAATCGCAAAAACCAGTCCATTTGCCAGCATCGCAAGTATCAGTACCCGAGAATGGGGTTATCAGGTTGCTCACGTCACTGACTTCTCTGAACATCACTGGTCTCCGCTCGCGTAAGCTTGCCAACAGGTTGCGTTTTTCCAGAAGTTCAATTTCGGCGTCCACTACTAATTGTTCCGCCTTGATAGCTTCGAGACGCTTCTCGTGAGCATTTTGTTCATCCGACGGCGAGGCAAAATTTTCTCTATCTGGCGTTGGTGATTGTGGCTGTGTCCCCTGGACCAATTTGGCTGACGTATCATCACTGTTTGGAGTTCCACTGCTGTCCGAAAGCTCAGCACCCATGTCGGGAAATTTCGCACCCATATCCATGGCCAACTTCAACAATTGTGGGAATGTAGCGTTTTCTTCAAATCCGATGTCTTTCGATCTAAGCCAAGCAATGACTTCATTTTTTTGCATTTTAGACATTGTGCCACACTTGGTTATATTGTTTTTGTTGCACTTCGGTGGCACAAGGGTTGCTTTCGATGCACATGTGAAAATATTTTGTAAGTGTATTGGGCAATCCGACTTCTGAAGTAGTGAGAGATTCCAAAATATAAACCACGAGATGCTCTTCTCAACGATATCTTTCGTATTTTATTTATTTTTTTATTTCTTGTTTTACAATATTTCCTTTTCAGAATATGTCTGACTATTTTTTGCCGGCTTTTTTCACTATTAGGCTCGTTTTCACTACTCTTACTTATCGATATCATTTAGTTGAAGGTTTTAATCGAATGATCGATTATATTAACAAGCTTACAATCTTAATGATCGATTACATTACCTTAGCTTACAATCTTAACAATATATTTTGTGTTTCTTTTTTTTTATAGCTATGTATATTTCTTTTTCATTTTCGTTTTTCTTTCTATATTTTTTTTTTTTTTTTTTTTTGCTTCGTGGCACAACGATGATTAGCGATTGATTCCGTGCCCACGTCACAATAATTGTAATATATATGTATATATTTTGTGTTTCTTTTTTTTTGTAATAGCTATGTATATTTCTTTTTCATTTTCGTTTTTCTTTCTATATACTTTTTTTTGTCGTGGCACAACGATGATCAGCGATTGATTCCGTGTCCACGTCACAATAATTGTAATATATATGTATATATTTTGTGTTTCTTTTTTTTTGTAATAGCTATGTATATTTCTTTTTCATTTCCGTTTTTTTTCTATATATTTTTTTTTTGTTCTTCTCTTTTTTTTGTTTTGTGGGACAACGATGATCAGCGATTGATTCCGTGTCCACATCACAATAATTGCAATATATATATGTATATTTTGTATTTTTTTTTTTTTATTTGTTATGTATATTTCTTTGCATGTTTTTTTTTTTTTTTTTTCCGGGCACGACGATGGTCAGTGTAATACATGTATATATTTTTTGTTTTATTTTGTTTTTAGTCGCACATTTTTTATTATTATTATTATTTTTTTTATTTTTCCTTTGTACCATCACTCTACTTACAGCGATATTACCAGTAGAAGAAATAGATGCATTGTACCGGCTACGCCAGTTACCGCTCGGGAGCTTGAGTCGGTATTTTCCTTTCGATCGAATCCAGGTAGGGCTTCCTGTTTCGCTCTGAGTGTGCTGATTCCTCCAGGTGGGACTTCCCGTTCCAACGGTGAATATGGTAGATATTCCTTTTAGCTTCTTAGGTCTGCCGTTCGATTTTGGGTTTTTTAAATGAAACAGTAAGTCGGAGTTGTTCTGGCTTTGAGTGGTGATTTTATTCTATAGACTGTATTTTTCTGAATCTACATATAAGTTCTTAGTTTGTATAAGTAAATAATAAGAATTATTTGTTTTGATTTTTTTGGTGGTCGCAAGCGACCGTTTATTTTGGTGGATTATTTGAAACTAATTTTAAGTACAAAGAAGGTTCCCTAAGTTCCCTAGCAATCAAGTGAAGCCGTCGGCAGAGGCGCGGCGTCGTTTGCTTTCTTGGCAGAGCGTTCAAGTGCAGCGTTCAAGTGCAGTGACACTTGATCTACTTTTGTCGGAGCATGGCGGATATCGTGCAGACGCTAGGTCAGCACTTTTGGGTGGTCAACGTTTGACATCTGGGCCAACGGTCGATGGCATGTTTTGTTTATGCGACAATAACTCCTCCCCTCTTAATTGACGCTTGTCCTCGAGCGGTCGTCAGAAAAATGGGATGCTGCTAAGACGCATCACCGGTGGGGCAGCTCTTGGTGGCTTTGGCACTGCATTGACAGCTTGGGTGACGGGCGTGTCGAACTGAAGGATCACTTTTCTTTCCTTCTTCCAGAACCAGCAAATTACCAACATCAGGAGGGCGGTCGTCGCTAGCACTGTTGAAATGAACACTCTGTTTATCGTTGAGTGTGTTCGAAGCTTCTGCAACTCGGAGGTGTTATTCAAGTGTAGTTGTTCTAGTGCTTCCAGTGATAGGATGTGTAGGCGTCCCACCTCGTCAGGTGTCAGCTGTATCAGTGGCGGCGCGGACCTTGTGGGAGCCGCCTCGGAGTTAGTAAACTCTCGGCCATTAATCCTGATGGTTTCATTTAGGAAAGTTACCAGATATGTGCCGCTGATTTGCCTCTCGTCGGTTTGCCACTTAACCGTGCCGCTGAAGTCATTCAGCATGAGTAGTCCGTCATCTAACTCCTCTATCTCGGGGATGTGGTCTGCATTGGCGAACTCGCACTTTGATTGCTTTCCATTAATTAAATTGGGTAGACAAAGGTCTTTACTTAGGTTGCTAACAATTTTATTCTTACATATTTTTAAACTATTGGAATTCTTGCAGAAGGCATTAATTCCGTAGATTTCATTTTCGAATTGAAATATTTCCTTAGATGGTAAGTGTATTATGGTGTTGTTTTTCTTTACTGATTTTATCAAAAGATTCAAAAAATTTGTAGGTTTTAGTGTTGGTATTTTAATTACATATAAAAGTGTAGTTCCGTTATGCAAAACGGAGATTTCTGAAAATTCAAGCATTTCCTCGACTGTCAAAGCGGATGTCGGCATGTTGTTTTCTGTTAGGAGGTTCTTTATTTTATTCAGCTCAATTTCGCTCAGCAGAAACGTGTTCACGACATTCAACCTCGCCCATTGGATCGCGATCCTAATATTAACTATCTCTTCTTTAACGAGTCTAACCTGATTTTGTAGGTCTACAGCTAACTCGTCGCTCACAGTCGAGTCCTTTTTAATGGAGTTTTCTATTTGTGTGGCCACACTGGTCAGTCGGTTCATCCTGTCCTCTAACTGTCTGTTAATGATTACCTGTTTATTGTTGTTTTCCGTCAAGTCATTTATGCTGTCTGTTAGTGTTATGAGGTCGTCATGGTCTGGACTACCGGCAACGTATTTCCAAGCAGTCCCTATAATGTTTATTGATCTTGTTTTCCGTCCTTTGGTCGGGGTTATGGTGTTGAGTAAACTCAGAGTTTGGGTTAGTTCGTAGTTCAGTACGTGGTACGATTTACTGTCCTTAAAGTCATGTTCGATGTAGTCTCCTAGTTTGTTTATAGTCGATTGAACGTGTTCCAGATCGATGATATGGATGAATCGCGTCGACCCTATTTGTATTCGTCCGGTCCCTTTGTAGATTGTCACAGTTTGTGCGTCAGTGTAGTTGGTAATTTCAACCAGTCCATTTGTCCGAGTGACCACAGTCAATATCCTGAAATTAATTATGATCTGATATTACTCTTGTGGACTATTTTTCCTGATTCGGTCAGCAATTTTGTATTTCGGTCTTCCTTAACTATTTCCTTCCTAAATCTACTTGATAACTTAGAACCTAATCGTGTGTTTACTTTCACGAAAATTTCTTGTCCCTTAATGTAAGTTTTTATGGGTTTCTTTGTCCGGTTATGGTAGTGGATGTCAAATTCTTGTTTCTTTTTTAGTCGGTCTACGTTGTCCAATCTAGCTCGTTCGTATTTTTCAGGGGCCACGGCAGCCACTCTACCGAAGAACACCTCTAGTGGTCGTTTTTTGGTGACCGAATGGACAGTGTAGTTATATTCGTAGATCGCCCTGTCGAGAAGTTCCTCGAAGCTTCTATGGATCCCATCTCCTTTAAGGCATCTCATTATTTCAGAGAGCGTAGAGTGGAATCGTTCTATCTGTCCGTTTACCGTACTTTTGTACGGGGGTGCCGTATAGAGCTCAATACCCAGCTGATCGGTCAACATGAATTTGATCGAGGCCGAATTGAGGGACTTTTCGTTGTCCATTACTATAAATTTTGGCACACCATAGTAAAATACAATATCCCTGAGTGGTGTTCTTAAGTCTTCCACGGCTTTGGATTTGATGATCTTTCCCATGGCCAACTTGGAAAACTTGTCAATTGCAGTTAGTACTAAGTGTCTTTCCGTCGAATAAATGTCTATGTGAATAATCTGTCCTGGATATTCCGGTGTGGGTGTTTCTTTTAGTTCTGGGTTTGGAGGATGCCTGTCGTACTTGGAGGTTTTACATATCAAGCACTGCCCAACGATGTTTGAAACCTTCTGTTTCATTTTTGGGAAGTACACTCTTTCGGCCAACTGGGCTTTGTTTTCCACAGCATTTCTGTGTGCCCTATTGTGGGTTTTGAGTATTTCTTCCTCCTGTTCGGCCTCAGTCACCAGGTTTTTCACCTCAGTCTGAGTGAACCTGACCTTGAAACCCTTGAAATGGATGGGATAGAGAGTTTGTATTTTTCCCATTACATCCTCGGATGTGAAAATTCCGTTGATCACGGATGGGTTGAGATATTTTTTAAGGTCAGACAAGAGGTTGTCGGGTGTAAACAGATTGCGTTCTATCAGATGTTTATGGAATGTCGGGAATGGGATGCTAAACGAGTAGTTCTCAGACTCGGACCTCCTGAAGTATATCTGGTTTTTAAACGCGTTTATCGGCGCTTCCACACTCGGTATCAGACCGTGACTCGAGCTATCGGAGCTGTGCACAGTTGAGGCCACCGAGTTGATTTGGTCAGTTGTCGGTCCCCTAGACAAAGCGTCAGCTACTGTATTTTCTTTTCCCGGTTTATAAAAGATCTCGTAATCATACTCCTCCAAGTAAGCTTTCCATCTCTTTATTCTGGCGTTCCCATTCCAGCTACTGAGGGAATGGGTCAAAGGCTGATGGTCAGTGAAGATTTTTACCTTCGATTTTCCGTAAAGGTAAATTTTGAGCTTTTTTAAAGCCCAAATAATGGCCAGCATTTCCTTTTCATTCGTGGCGTAATTTTCTTCCGCCTTCGAGAGTGTTCTCGACAAGAATGAGATGGGTCTGTTGTCTTGGGAGAGAACAGCGCCCACTGCGAAATTGGAGGCATCTGTGGTGAGATGAAATTCCTTCCCGAAGTCAGGATAGTGGAGTATCACATCTGGGGAGACCAAACTGCTCTTCAACTTCTTGAAGGCTTCTAATGCTTCCTCATTGAGTGAGACGGACTTTTTCTGAGACAATGTTTTAGAAATACGTCCATCCTCCCCTCTCAAAAGCGAGCTAAGTGGTTTTGCTAACTTAGCGTAGTTTGGAATGAATCTCCTGTAATATCCAGAGAGTCCCAAGAAGGATCTCAGATCTTTAAGTGTTTTCGGAATTGGGAAGTTCGAAATAGCCTGTACCTTAGTTGGATTGGTTTCTATGCCCATGTCAGACACGACGAAACCCAGGAATTCTACTCTCCTCTTCATGAATTCGCATTTATCCAACTGACATTTCATGTTGGCTTGTTGCAAGGTCCTGAAAATTATGTCGAGGTTTTTGTAGTGCGTTTTATCATCTTTGCTAAAGATGATGATATCGTCGATATAAATGAAACATATCTTGCCGATATGCTCATGAAGTATATCGTCAAGTGCACGTTGGAATATTGACGGTGCGTTTTTCAGACCGAACGGGAGTCGCGTGAACTCGTATTTTCCATGATTTATGGAGAAGGCGGTCTTTTCAATATCTGAGTCCTTCAGTGGGATCTGGTGAAACCCACTTTTAAGGTCGAGCACCGAGAAAACTTTGTTGTCACCCAGTTGGGCTAGAACTTCGTTAATATCGGGGATAGGGTATCTATCCGCCACCGTTACCATGTTAAGTTTTCGGTAATCGATCACTACTCTGTATTTCTTTTCGCCAGATGAGTCAAGCTTTTTTGGCACAATCCACACGGGTGAATTGTAGGGTGACCTTGAAGGTCGAATTATACCGTCGCGTAAAAGCTCTGCTATTTGCTTGTTGACCTCATCTTTCAGGGACATGGGATACTGATAAAATTTCGAATACACGGGTGTATCCGATGTGGTTCGAATTGCTGCCTTCACGTTTGTTGTGTAGGTCAGTTTTTGATTTGGGTCTGCGAAGAGACCTGGATACTTGTCAATTATCCGATTCAATTCTTCCCTTTGTTCTTGTTCTAAGTGATCTATTCTGGGGCTGATTGTGCTAACAGCTTCGAACTTTCGTTCTTTAATAGCAATCTTCTCCCCGTTTCCCAATGTCATGGTCAAATTTCCTAGATCTATCTGTGCTCCCATTTCCTTCAGAGTGTCTTTACCGAGGATTCCGTCAAATGTCGTAAGGGACGGTAGTAGGAAAAATTGTATTTCCCAGTTAAAAAGGTTTGCTTTCTTATGGTGTGTTATTCTCAGATCGCCGCCTGGAGTGGCAGCTGTGAAAGGTCTGTTGTTTGGAACTGCGTTCGATACCAATTTGGGCTGGATGTAGTTTTTGTTAGAGCCCGTGTCGATTAGTATTTTCAGAACCTTTCCACTCCTCACTCTACATTCGAAGTATGGCAGTGAGGAGTCTTTTAATCTAAAAAATGCAACACTTGTTCTTGTTGCTCGTGGTCTGTCAGTTCGCTGCAGTATTCGGTTATCGTACTATCTACCCCGCTGCTCGTCTCATATTCTTGCAGCGAGTGCTCGTACTCTGTCATACTTGGGTCTGCACTGTTTGCCTGCATAATTGGCTGTCCCATGTCTGTCGTTTGAATATTGTAGTTTCTTTGCCTTTTGGCTATGTCGGTAATACGAGAGCTTGGCCGTTTGCTGGCATCAAAGTGGTGCGGTCTATTCATGTAATTTACGTTTCGTGTTTGCACACTACGGTCCACATCCATTGGCTCTGGCCTTGGTTGGGGCTTAGCTGCAAACGGTCTGGGTGGCGCAGCTTGTTGCTGCCACTGGAAGTTCTGCCTTGGTGCAGGGAACGGCTGAACTCCGAAATTTGAAACGTATTGTGGAGGCGCAGCAAATGGCTGGCCGAAATGTTGGGGCGGTCTCCTCCCGAAATTTCGTGGGGGAACCGGCGGTGGCTGTCGATAGTTAGAGACATTCTGCAAGTGCAAATTGCGGGGTGCTGGGATAGGCTTTTCGTTGGCCCTGAAACCCATTTGTTGCCCCTTGGATGCTGCGTGATTAGCGCGAAATTTTTGGTTCTCCAACTTTAGACAATAATGCAATGCCGATGGAAGATCTGTTGGTTCTTTCATTACCAGAAGACGAGGCAGATCTCCTCGTAAGCCCCCTATGAAGGTATCAAGGGCTTTCTCCCTGTAGATTTTGGTCATCAGTTGCTCGGATTCTCTGTTCAACTGCATGCAACCGATTTTATTCAATATAAGCGACAAGTGCTTATAGACTTGTTGGTGGAATTCCTCCACTGACTGTTGATGCCCCTGTGTCAGGATAGACATCTGGCATTCTAAGGTATTTATATCTCGTTTATCTGCGTAATGCAGAGTGAGACATCTTGAGATAGCTTCCCAGTTTAGTGGGATGCTGTAGGACTCGAGAGCCACGTCAGCGTTTCCCACTATCTTATTCCTGATAGTATGCAGGATTCCAAAATACTTTGGAGTTCCCACGAAAGGAGCGTAAGTCTCCATGATCCTGTCGACGCTCTTTTTCCAAGAGCCAAATTCCGACGGATCACCAGAAAATTCTCTCACGGTTTTAACGATATCTGGTATCTTATCGAATTCTGCCACATTATTCCTGAACTCTGGAGCAACCACCTGATCACTCACGTTGGTGAAGTCGAGCGTGCCCCCGTTCAACTGTCTCAGCATGCCCGGCAATATCTGGGCTATCGCCTGACCGACCAGCCCTGTCAACTGTTCAACACCAACCGATGGACCAGCCCCCGATGGACCAGCCCTTTCTCCTACTGCCGGTCTTTCGGTCGAGCCAAGAAGAGGTGGTCTTAGCAAATTATTTTGGTTAGCCATAGTCTCGGACAATTATTGACAAATAAACTTTTAACAAATAACACGGCAACCGCGAGCTTGAGCGAAGTTGAGTAAGCAATCTGATATCTCACAGTCGGGAAATCGAAAAATGTACCAAAAGCCAACACTCCGTTTTGTATGAGATGTGGCGGCACAAATATAGAGAACTTTCTTATTTAAGCAAAGGGAGAAATTCAACATGCGACAAAATCAACGCTTTTCTTTTCACAAAATTCCGTCACCACAAGTAAAATTTTTATTTAATATGGATTTAGAAATTTTTTTTTTTTTTTTTCAATTTAAATTTTTCTTCGTTGTGTGTCTTAGGATCTAAAATTTATTTCGTACTTTATTTTTAACTTTGGCAGAAGGCACAAGTTATTTTTGCAACAATATTTTTCTCTGCTTGTATTCTTTAATCGAACAGTAATTTTTTTACTTCAATTTTGTTTCATTTCTTCTCTTTTTAATTGAACAATAAATTTTTTTTATTTAGATTTTATTTCATTTCAATTTTTTTTTTTCAAAATTATCAATTTACTTAATCTTTTCTTTTTTGAATGTCTTATATTCTATGATTTTTGTTCTGTTTATTCACTTAACTCTACTTACATTAAAATTGATGTGGCCACCCCCCTTGACTGCGTGGATGGCATCCCTTTTGGACTTCTACTCGGGAATCCGACGTCAATACCCCTTGAGGGTTTCCTGCGGACGAGCCTACAGGATGTGTGGTCCACCGATGGGCAATAGCACTTGGCTTTGCCGGCAAAAAATTAATTTTTCGTTGGAAAATTTTTGTTTTTATTTTTTGCCTCTTTTAGGCCGACCGTGAGGTTTTTTTGGTTTCACGGGAGTTTCTTCGGCACTTTTTCCTACCAGCGAATGTGATCTCAACTTTTGTTGGACACGCGTACTTAGAAAACGTTTTGTTCTATCGTCGCGATTATTCGCTGGTCCCTGCTCGGGCGCCAGTAAATAATAAGAATTATTTGTTTTGATTTTTTTGGTGGTCGCAAGCGACCGTTTATTTTGGTGGATTATTTGAAACTAATTTTAAGTACAAAGAAGGTTCCCTAAGTTCCCTAGCAATCAAGTGAAGCCGTCGGCAGAGGCGCGGCGTCGTTTGCTTTCTTGGCAGAGCGTTCAAGTGCAGCGTTCAAGTGCAGTGACACTTGATCTACTTTTGTCGGAGCATGGCGGATATCGTGCAGACGCTAGGTCAGCACTTTTGGGTGGTCAACGTTTGACATCTGGGCCAACGGTCGATGGCATGTGTTGGTTTTGTGTCGCAACAAGTGGATGGCATGTTTTGTTTATGCGACAATAACTTATACAAAAGTGTAGTGTTTGCTTATAATAAAATTGTTGCAACTCCATTTTATGCTGAGTGTTTTATTTCGTGCAGAAATTTGATTCCGGAGTCAAGAACCCAGACGATGCTGACTGGCCAAATACCGATGTGAGAGTTTGTTTATTTTATTAGGCTGACCGAGGGGGCTTGGTGGGGGCCATGGTGACATACCCTGCTGGTATGGTAACT